>JAQMCX010000033.1:6453353-6485319 GCA_029814765.1 Acanthurus leucopareius
CCAAGATACCGCAATTCGTTTATCTCGTACTGTTATGACTGGGGTGTACAACAGAGCTCCTGCTAATTAGTGCTGTGGATTGTGGGTGGAAGATCATTTCAAAATTGCAGTGTGACTTCTAACACTATTCTGGTCCGGCAGAAATCTCAAACCGATGCCTGAACGTTCCCAGCAACACAAAGCCTTCGAGCAAATGTAGACTCTTAAACATTATTGTTCAGTGCCTTTGCTACAAGACAGGATTTAAAAATACCTGATAGGTGTTAAAGGTAAAAAATCTTGTTGCATACTCCAACCTTGTCAGATATAATGTATCTGTGATACTGAAGTCTTTCCAGGAGTAATGAGGTAGCTGCACGTTTATTTTTGGGTGAGCCTCACCTGCTTTGTACCGCATTTCCCCATGTAATAATAACAAACAGTGTTACTTCTAAGGAAAAAAAAACCAACCCCTATGCAAGCCGCATCACAGTTGACATCAAGCTTGAATACCGAATAAGAAGCCAATAAGACAGGGAGGCATATTCCTGTGTGAGGCATTGCACCTTATAGAGACAAAAGGTTTCACAAACACAAAGGAGGCGAACTTTTTCAGATTCGGAGGAGTTTCACCAGAGATGCAAAGCACAAAGTTGACCTATTTTACACAACGGAGATGCGAACAACTACTGCAAATTCAATTAACTTCCATTTTTTTCCTTGCAACTAGCGATGGGAAGCAGGGAGATGAAACTTTTTGTATCTGTGTTGAATTCCTGGGTGAGCCAAAAGGCAGGAAACCATGACTTCCCGGAGTATTAAAGTGACCCTTAGTCCATAGCTCAAAAGTTAAAATAGAGTGATGAAGGAACAAAACAAAACCTACAGAGCTGCCTTTCTTAAAAATCCGGAAGGAGGAAGTTTTTGTTCTTCCTTTAGAAAGCAAAGATGGCCAGGAATTTATAAATCAAAGATGAGCCAAAAGTGAGCTAAAGACCTGCACGTTGTCGTTGTGGTGCATTCCTGTGTGTGTGTGTGCGTGTGTGTGTGTGTGTTTTCCCCGTCTGCTGTGTGTGCACTTCCTCCAGGCTCAGTAGGGTGCAGAGCTCGCAAAACCGCCGGTGCTGATCTCTTGCTGTCTCTTTGCGCAGTGGAGCATCCTCGTGAACTCCAGAATGTTTGCTTCAGCACTCTCCCATGCTATTATCTCCACTGAACTCTTTAACACACTTTTCCCATGCTCACCTCACTTACTTACTCTTGGCAGCGCACTCTCAAGTACTTTGGATGATATTATGTTTGCTTTGGCTGTAAACTTTCAGAGTGACCTGTTTTTTTGTAGCAGCAGCAGCAGCAGCGGCAGCAGCGGCGCTTTATGAAGGTGACAACAGTTATAAATGCAAGAATATACAGAACAAGATCATCCAGCTTTTGAACTTTCCACAGTGTTTAACAAAGATGTTCAGATGTCTTTTGGATTTCTTAGCTTATTTAAAATATGCAGCAGAGGATTGCAGAGAACAGGGTGTGGCCTGGGGGTTTTGTAGTTGAGGAGAAACCAGCTGCGGTGAATTAACGGACAGTGTGACAGACTGACCGCGGCTCTGTGTGGCAGGAACAGACGAACAGACGAACAGAGCCGGTGGGAGCCAACGCGCCACGAGCAGCTGCTGTCAGACTCTCTGTGTCTGCTGGAGACTCAGTGTCCACTGATGCTTTGTTAAAGTTTCAGTGCAGAGCCTCACTCTCCAGCATGCATGTGTGTGTGTGTGTGTGAGTGTGTCAGCACTTTGCCATAGTCCTGCTGTTTATCATGGAATAATCATCCAGGGGGAAAAGATAGTCTCCTGGTGCTTCCACAACCGGCAAAAGCACAAGTGCTAATGATCATGCAAAAATGAACGAATGCACAGATGAGGAACAGCATATCTCAGTTAGAATATGTTAAAAAAAAGAGTGTGGTTTCACAGGGCGGAGGTTTGGGCGAGATGAGCCCCTCGTCTCTGGTTTAAAGGCGATAACATTCCTTATTTGATTTAAATTTCATGATATCAGTCCAAAGTGACTGATTTTCTGTCAGCAGTGACCTTGTGGGTTAACGATGATTAGACGGTGTGTTGAACCATCTTTAAAACCAGGAAATGCAGATTTTTATGCATTTTTGTTAGGAATGCTAATTCTAACACCAGCATTGATGTCTTTCACTGCAGTATTCTCATTTAATTTAGTTTACAGCTGCAAAAAAACACGTTTCAGTGTGAAGTGCCTCTCATGCTGCGATCATTTAAATCATAGTAACTAACATATAAGGCCGCTCTGTGTTCAGCAGGCTAAGTGAATGGCCCCCAGCAAATTCATGCAAATTAAGAAGGCTCAATTACACTGAAAGGCCAAGTGGCATGAATGCACATTTCCATGCCTCTCATGCTCCTCCACAGCATCGAATCACGCTCAGCTGTTCTGGCTGCTTTTAGGTCTTCATGGAAAAAAGAAATATGATGGAAATTTCAAAAAAAAAAAATCATGCTTCAAGGTAAACAAGCATGTAATTTATGATGAGGAGGTCATGACACTTCTTGTTGAACCCTGACATTTTAAACCAGACGGACTGATGCTTCACAAACCACATGATGCTTCAGCACGATCGTTCTTGCTCTTAAGTCTCACCTGCCAGGCGATCAGGTCCTTCAGCTTCTCTATCTTCTCAAGGTCCTCTGGGTGTTCCTGCATGTATTTGTCATTGAAGAAAGCCTGGGGGAGGAGGGAGAAGAGATATTGGGATAAGCACGTTTGGAAGGAAAAGAAGAAGCGAGTTCAAGGGGAGACAGAAAAATATCTGAAATGTGAAGGTTTGTGATATTTATATAAAAAATTTAAAAAAAGGAGAAACAGGGGAGGGAAAAAAAAACTGACAAGTCAAGGTGAAAAGCACAGGGAGGGGCTGTTAGGATGAGAAAAATGCTGTCAAGACATCCGTCTCTTCTCCTCCTCCTCCTCCACCTGCACTATTTCACAGAGATGAAGGAGTGACCCGAAGGCAAAGAATCCACATCGCTCCTCCTTTGAGTCATGCGGCACCGTTTCACAAGACTAATATGAATCTATTTCAGGTCGTGATGTATGAAATGTGATGACAGACAGGACACACGGATGATTGAAATGAGCACTTCAAAAAGAGAAAAAAAAAATGATAAAAGGCTCAAGTTGCATCAAACAAAAACAGATTTATGAAACCTGTGATGTCAAGAGGCAAACAATATGGAGGCTTATTGCATTAGATCTTATGGGAATTTGAACACACATGAGATCATGATGGGATTTGACAGCATGAAATTTAAACATGGAAAAGATTCAATATTACCAGCATTTATTTGTCATTGATAAAAAATGTGTTTGCAGATCTTGTGTCAAACTAATAATCTGACATTAAGGACAACAACTTATTTTCTTTCTTTCTGTCTGTGTGATAAAAAGATTTCATGAATCGAATAAATCCAGATGTGTTTTTACGTTAACTACCTTCTCATAGTTGGTAAAGCCTCCCATGACAGCTGGGTCCACAATCCCGTTGAGCAGCATGGAGAGGGGGTTGATGGGAAGGTTGGGGTCGTTGAGATGCCTCTGCACCATGCTGCTGATCTTCTCATTGGTCAGCTGCATCGTCTCCATGGCGTTCTCCAGTGGGCTGATTTCCTCCTGCGCAGCACAGCGAACAAAGGCGTAATCAGATATTTTCAGGACTCATTCACCTGTTTCTGCGTACTTATGCATTCATACATCACGGCTGTCCGCGCAATACCAACAATCAAACGGAGGCGTCTTCGCGTTCAGTGACGAGTGATCGGTTAATAGAAGATGGGCTTTGGAAACCTTAACTAGACACATAAATCATGTAGGATGGAGAAGCAATGAATCATTTTCCAAGGCGCGCATACAGTACATGAACCTGCATCTGTCAAACCAAGATGGATTGTGTGTTTTGGTGTAGAGGAAATTTCAATTCCCATGTAAACAAAATACGACTGGCATTCCTGAGGAAAGATGAATAAAAAAAAAAACCTGGAGATCCCGTCATTAACTCCACGCCTGTGTGAAAGCAAATCCTGTGCGGCTCCCCCCTGTGGGCGATCTCATCACTTTGGAAGAAAAAAATATATCACCTCCTCCCTGCTTTGCTAGTAAGAACTTAGAGGGAACACGAGTGGATTGTTGAGTAAATGTCAGATTTAGACGGCGGCCAAAAACTACAGAGATGTTGTGCCAGGGAGACAAATCTCCAATCTGTGCCGGTACGTCTCAGGCCAGCTTGGTGGAAAAGCATTGTCAGACGGACGGCTTTAGCTTGGTGAATCTCAGCCCAGTCATTAAGCTTTAAATAGAGAGCCTGACCTCGGGGATCTGGCCTCTCCCTGGCTCATCTGGAGGGCAAGCTGCTGCTGACAGTACGTTCCAACACAGCCAGAAGGAAAAGGTCTCAGCTTTGAATTAGTGCGGCAGTGGAGACCGACACTTCACTGCATGGATTTAGGAGTTAAGCGAGGGATCAAATGATGATGCTAAGTATGTAGTGACCAGAAGAAGCACTGTGGAGAGCTAAATGCCCAAACCTGCCAGAATGTGAGAGTCATGTGGTCATGTTTTTACAGCTACAAACACAAAGTGGGCAGACTGCAGCAAACACCCCGACGTCTGAGGACAAGAGATTTGCCTCTAAAGCTTAAACAGCACAGACATGCACGCCACTAACCTAACAGGCTAATTATGCTAAGTAGTGAGTTGTTTTTGTTTAACAAAATGAGACAGGTGTTTAGGCTAACAGTGATAGTTACCTGCTCTTGTGCTCTGACTTATGTTTACTCATCTCTTAGAAAATAACAGAGCCGACATTGAGACACTGAACCGGCATTTTAATTAGTCAAAACAACAGCCAGAACACTGAAATGTTGATGTGATGTGATGTCAGTGGGATGAAGGCAAGCAGCTAGAACATGAAGCCAATTCTAAAGCTCCAAAAACTGCAGTACCTTGAATGGCCACTTGAGGCAAACTCTAAAAATGAGTCAATTTCCAAAGAGCTTATACACCCAACTTTTATGGAACAGGGAACAAAAAAAATGCTTTTTTTCTTTCATAAATTTATCCATTTGTAACAACTTCACAGACGGTAACTTTTTATTTATAGCTCACTTATTTAAATTATATTAAATCTTTAAATTAAGCATAATTAAGGACATGGTTGTTTTGAGTGACAGCAGCTGAGTCGTCTGCTCAGCGTCACATGGTCATTGAAAACACTGCAACTTCACCTTCTCATTTGGATACCTTTGGCTGAACTTCAGGCTCAAAAAACCAAGATGGTGGCGGCTATTGTGCTTTAAAAAAGCTTCACAGGCCTGGGCTGACGTCAGGGTGGCTTCTTCCTGATTTAATGTACTGTTTTTGGAGGGAAAACATGCTAATGCTAAGTGCTACGGCATGCCCAGACATCGGTTTGTGCAGTCAGACCATCCCCTCATCAGCAGGGTTTCAGTCCAGCAATTCAGGTAATTCTATTACAAGAAAATCAACAGTAAGGGAGTTCTGAACTCTCCTCTAGCTGTGTTTGTGCTGTGTAGCTATTTTCCGTGGAAACAGGCTTTAAGGAGTGCTCGGTGAATCAATGTGGGCCCTCTGGCAGAGAGAGAGAGAGAGAACGTGCCCTGTCGTTAGTCTGGGGAGTGGCATGCCTGCGACCACGCCGCTGTCTATACAGCTTAAGTGGACAAATCATATCGATTGCCTCCGAGCAAGGCTGCAGATCCTCATCTGATTAGGAGGCCTGCCTGGCACGCAGGCCCTCGTACTCACTGTGGAGACTGACTTGACTTCAAACCAGCGCAGGATGCCAGGAAGTTTGTAGGCCGTCGCGTACGTCGTCCTCTCGATCCACATGTTCTGTTGAGGGAATGACAAGGATGCAAAATTAGAGCTCTAACATGAGGAAATCAGCTAACTCAACACGGCGCTGCTGACACACTGATTTGCTGCTGCTTTTCTGCAAAACCACAGCGTTACATGGAGGAGGTGTCCTGCTTACAGACAGCCCAAATCAGCTGGAATCTCCTCCAACACATCATGAAGCTTTAATTATGATATAAAATCTAAAAGACGACAGCCAAAAAGACACAGGAGAGGATGATTTCCCTCTCATCAGGCTTCAAACATTTAAATTATATTTATTAGTGTGTCAGAAGAAAAATAAAATACAACCAAAGTGAACAATTAAACCAAAGCGATTCAGCTTCAGAGCATATTTACTGCTCGCTTTGCACGGATGGAAAACTGCAAAGATGTATATATATTGACCTGTTTAACAGGGTTGACAGATACAATACGTCTCGCAATAGGTATCCATCACCTCTCCATCAGGACAGAAACAGAGAAATTAGTCTGTCACATAAAAGAGTAAGTCTGAGATGAGTTAAATACATCATCCTGCTCTGCTGAAGTGATGCCAGAAACAGAGGGAGAGAAAAAAAATGTGAATGGCTTTAATTTGTCACCCTTGTCATTTGCAACCTGGATAGTCAGTGTGCACAAAACATAACTCAACAGATGCATTAAAACAGGGCTGTAATGTAACAGCAACACTGGGCAACTAGATGTGATCACTGTCAACTATTTTATTTAGTCACATTATTCTTGTTGAACCCACAAAAAATGGAAATTAAATAAAATCCTCACTAACTGTCTCCCTTGATGTTAAAAAAAAAGGAGTTCTGGTAAGCTATTGATCCACTCTGCAGCGAAAAAGACCATAGAAATGCGTGGAACATTAACAATAATGCAGCAGCGCCTGTAGTAAATTACAAACAGCGGCAGTAATACCGAGACAAAAAAGCAGAAACCTGATCAAAACAGACAAAAATGAAAAGTCCTTTTCGGTTTTGCTCTGTGTGCTGATTCGCAGCATCAGAAAGAGACGGACAAACTACTTTATCCCATTTATCCATCGTGTTTCACCTCTCTCAGTGCATTATTGAGCAAATCTGATATTTTTTTGCCACATTAGTGAAGCTCAGACACTATTTTATACAGTAAGTATACAGTTTCTGCAGGTTTCAACAAGTCAGATTTAGGACATTTTATGAACATTTGAGTGACATAACAGATGGTTTGTCACACAGAACCACCTGGGAAAGAGTAGAAGGGCAGGTGCTTTTAAATCCTACAGGGCAGGTGATTGGATGAATCATCTGTCTTTCATAGCAAATCCTGAGCTGACTTCAACCAATCAGTTCAACGATTAAAATAGCAGAGGATCATTTCTATCAGAGCCAGTTGGTAAATCAAACTCTTGAGGAAGCCAATCAGAAGATGAGAGAAAACCTATTTTCCATCATCAGTCCAATTACTGAAAATATATATGCTAACTTAATAATAACTTAATAATCCAATCATTTTAAAAAAAATTCAAAACTGTATTAAAAACATTTTCAAGGCCTACATGTCTGATCATTGGATTTCTTTTAAATTTTAAGGCTATTTAAGGCCCCTTGAAAACCTTGATAACAAATACACAAGATCATTATTTCTGTATCCATAAATAATTGAATTAAAGCAACTGATTGATAATTAAAATTCAGGCAGGCCAAGAAGGTGTCTAGTTGTAGCCTGGTGCCCATTTGTTTGAGCCCTAAAAATACTGTAGATACATGTAAAAGTTCACATGTTCAAACAGCAGAATACCAAGAGGGTTTCATGTTATTATCAGAAACTAAAACTGACTTAATACACTTTTCATTTATAAAAGCATTACAATTACTCTCATAAATTCTAACGCTAAGAAATATTAAATAAATCCTTGAAGCACAGGTAAATAAAACAGACAAACTAAGTCATGATGGGAAAAGAAAAAGACTTCAATTTACCGCAAACTCGTTGTCAGGGTCCTTCTCTCCCTTTCTCACCGGCTTGGAATACTGGAATTTATGGACTTCATTTACTGTGTAGAAGCTGTGGAGGGAGGAAATCAGCACCTGAGTAAATTAAAACTGTTATGGGCAATCTGCAACTTGATTCAAAGGGTTGATTGCTTTGCTTCGGGTCAAACACAGGACAGGGCCCCTTCAGGGCAGCTCTGTGGCGTTTGGCATGTTGGCTGCTTAAGAAACGACCTCATCTACATGGCAACCAAATCCATTTTTTTGGGTCACTTGTGTCGGCGGCGGCCCTCCTGAAGGGAGTCCGGCATGTCTGACATGAAGAGAAGCTGCGGTGAGTGCGACAGAGGCACACGATTAGCGGGGGGGATGAACTTTGCCAAATCAGGTTAATAGACTTGGAAAAGGTTTGTGTAATGTAGTGGCAGTGGGAGCATCTGTCTGGGCACGTGCATGCTCCCCCGCAACGTCGCATTACTTGCCTCCTTTCCATCTTTCCAACCGTCTCCTATTTTCCTCATTAAACAGATTGCATTCCCATTCCTGAAACCCACGCCATATGGTGAAAGAGCATGCTTTGCCTTTATTAACAAACGATAAATAAAATATAGAAAAGGAATCTGTGGCGTTCCTGCTCTTTTGTGTTCGTATTAGCAGCATTAAGTGCAAGCAGCTACAACTTCTGACTCCTTTCTGCTGAGAGACTGTTAATGTTTCGCTTATAAACAGGCCACACAAAGTTATTGTGACACTGCGACTGCACAGGGACGCTCGCCTCAGGTCTCTCTGGTACTTGAGCCATTTATATTATACTGACAATCAAATGTGCTTGGTCACAAAGGGCAACGCACTATTTAATGAACATGATGAGAGCTGTTCCCAAATTAGCTGAGAACGCAAGGCATTAACCTAAAAAAAAAAAAACGGAGCCTCAGAGCTTCTGATCTAATAAACAGATGCATAAAGCAGCTTTAAATCAGCTGCACTGCCGCAATTAAGCCTTTTACATGTCATTAGCTCGCGGGCGAGTGATGATGCAGTAGCTTGGTCTGGACGAAGGAAGGTCAGAGCAGGGGTGTTTGCTCTGCCTGGCGCATGTGACCCCCCTTTTTGGCTGAAACAACTCGGTCTCATTGCTATGCACCGCTGATCTTTTTCACTGAATGAGAGAATAAATGAGAGAAAACACAGAGATAAGGAGAGAGAGCGAACATGTTGGCAGGGAGAAGAGAGAGAGAGAGAGAGAGACGGACAGGCTGCTGGTGTGGAAGTGTCCTCTGTCCTCTGTCTAAACATGGCTGTCTAATCTGGGCTATTAACACAGCTACATATTCCAATCAGACGCTGTTTGCAAACAAGCGGACGTCCCTCTGCAGAGCGATGTGAGCGGCGGCGCCGGCTCGCTGTCAGATCAATGCACAGGTATATTTGCCTAAAGGTTTTCCAAGTAAATGTCTTCTTTTAATTATGTCCAGTGATGCAGTGGGTGGCGTATCAGAGTGAATTTGCACAGCTGAGTGATGCGGGCGGCGATGGCTGGCACACAGCGCCGGCGTAAGGGGGCCCCTCTGTTTGTCGTGGCCCCGGAGCGTGGCACAAAGGTATTAATGATGTCAGAGAAGCAATGTTGTACTTGGCACGGTGACTGATAGCAGATGGCTTGCGCAAGTCAATATCCGCGAGAACGACAAGAAGGTCAACCTCTGTTTGTTCTGCGCAGACACACACTTACATCAAGATTTAATCACTTTCACGCAGCGGCCCCCTTAAACACACCGCACTCTTAAAAAAAAATGCTAATGCACCTTCGCATGTCATCACAAGCTCTATAAATTGTTCTCGAGTGAGTAAGGAAAGTAAATTGGGCCTCCTGGATTGAAATGCATGCTGGGTGACTTTGAGTAACGCTCTCTGTAATTGTAAAGAAAAGAATGTGTGTGTGTGTGTGTGTGTGTGGAGCCGGGATCTCCTGCTTACTTCACAATCTGTTCGGAGACGGGCTTGTTCTGGAACTTGGCAGGCAGATCTAAGATGGGTTTCACCGTGAAGCACTGGATGTCTTCAGCAGAAAAATTAAGGAGAATACATGAAACTGCTGCACTTAAAAAAAGGAAATACAACTAACAGGAAACTGGTGATCTTATTATTATTATTATTGTTAATTAGAATTACATTAAAATCAAACTATTTCACAATATCATCATCTATTTCACAAAATTCTATGAGCCAATCAATGATTTTGTGCAATTTCAAATTGAAAAGAACAAATTATAAGTTTTGTTTCATACATGTGAAGCATTCTTATGTTATATAATCCATAACAAAGAAAGCAGTTAACAGCATTTGCCTCAAATTTTGTTGCTTTATATGCAAATTTTCATTGTTTGCTGCATTGTTTTATGAATGTTGCTGAAAAATCGATGTATTATTAATGATATTTACATTGATATTGATTCAATTCACGTCGTTCAGCCCCACAATTACTTCTCAGTATGCATTAAAAAAACAAATATTAAAAACAATCCTCTGCTCTACAGTAAAGTGGATCGATAGTTTGAGCTGAGGATACACTGTCCGGAGGAACACTTTGTGTCCTCGCTGGGTGGCGTCGTCGTCTTCATCTTCTCTGCGTTGGGAAACTGTGTGAGCAGACGTGCGACAAAGTCCTCCCAGCGCTCGTACTCCTTCCCACGGTAGATGAACATTTTGTTCTGTAGGACAATAAAGACGATAGTGAGACTTTGCACATGAATAAAGGCAGAAACACAGTCATGCGAGTTAAATGCAACATGTAGAGTTGAGGTACACGTTCCCATGTCATGAATGTGGCAGCATCGACTGAAGGAGTCGCCTCAAAACTACTGTTAAGTTTCAGACGTCTTGCTAACTTCCAATTAAAGTTGTATGCTGTTAACAACTGTGGATGGGCCATCTTTACACCACCGAGACCTTAAGCTGTTCAATCTCCTCTGGAAACCATCAGTTTGCCCTCACTGTGGCCTAACTATGAGTCACCAACGTCAGTCATTAGCTTAACTTGGACATTAGACAATAAACACTAGACTTAAAAGTGAGGATCTTATCAGGGGGAGTATCGCTGAGAGAATTTCACATTTTCCTTCTTCCTTTCATGCATCATCACCGCACAACAGCTCACTCACAGCAAGCCCTGAGCTCACGCACAGCACACATCTCAATCCCCAATTAATTAAAGAAATTGCATCCATGAAATATGCCTCGGGCCTTTGTCAGATTTGCTTTGACAGATGTCGACAGAAGTTGACAAAAGCACATTGATTTTCAGAGTCATCTCTTCCAGCCGCAGCAGGGTTTGCTATATCTGCCTGACACACAAAAAAAAAAAAAAAAAAAGAAACACTGCTGCAATTTTCACATGGTGAACAACTGGGAGATTTGCTCTCTGTGTTTTTCTTTAAATCATTCAAATCTAACCGGGGACATCTAATCTTTTTTCCATCGCCGCGTATTGTCTGCAGATTCATAAGGGGACGGGATAAACCCATTCTGTTTCTGAGCATTCTGGTGGTGTATACAGTAATCTCAATGTCACGATTCTCATTTCCATTACCCTCAAACCTTCACCGGCTGCTTCTTTCAAAGAAAATCATTGTCATTGAGATAATAATTCATGCTAAAATGGTCTTTTCTTTCTTGGCTGCAGGATAAAAAGGCAATTTCACACGTTGGAGAGACAAAGTGGCAAAAGTTCGCGTATCTGCAATGTTATCGAGTTCAAATGAAAAGCGTACAGTCGGGCTTTAAGCTCCTCGGACGCGCTCGTAACAAAAAAAATGGAAGATTTGTAACGAATGGGGAAAAGGACAACAGGAAAACCAATGAGACGTCGGTGTGTCACCCTGTTGGCAGAGACGGTCTCCAACAAAGAGTGTAAAATGAACGGAGGCGCCTTTTCAAACAGCTGAATCGGATCAAATTTAACAGACAGAGATTGATAAAAAGGTCATCTTGTTGTTTTTTTAATTTCGAAACAAAAACCAAGTTACATGGAAAGAGTGCACAGAGTTCTCCTGAAGATGTGTGAGGCAGGAACGTTCCTTCATCTCCCTGAGTCTGTCTGAGGAACGTCTGGAATGATGGAGCATGACAGCTCATATCCAAGCGTCTCAGGATGCTGAGTGTTAGGATGCATATTTCAAACCCGACGTTCACACACACACACACACACCTTCGACTGCTCTTTAAGCTGAGCACTCACAGGAAACTCAATACAGGGATTAAGTAAAGTTTAGGATTGATAGGAAGAGAAGGGAGAAGAGAAATATGCCGACTGGATGTAAAGTGAGAGAAACAACTGTAGAGGAAACGTCTCTTTGAAATTCGGAGAATGCTTTGAAAGCGGCTAAAAGCTAACGGCAACTACAGCAAAAAAACACAAAAGAAGCGTGAAGTCGTGCCTTAAAGCTTCTCAACAAGGTTTTGTGAGTCTCAAGGTTGAAAAACTGACCTAAGATAAATATTCTGCGCCCATAAGAACACGTTTTTCAAAATAAAACCATCTGAAATGATGATGATATGTGTGACCAACGGCTCGGCTGCATCTGCACGTCTGAACAAATGACACGATCTGGAGTGTTTTTACAATTAGCAAGCACCCCACTGCCTAACCACATTAACAGCTAATAAATCATAAGCAGCTGAATTAAGCATCCGTGCATAAAATCAATTGTTTGTAGGGGGTGGGGCCCAAAATGCCTTTAGCAGAGTATCGATTTTCTCACATAATTGACTTTTCCCCGAGGACACCGCGCTGCTGGAACACAAGCAGCTACGCGGGTCTTGAAACAAAAATCCTCCCAACGATATTTATCTTATTAAGTAACCCGTACTTGAACGCTTCCCAATGCACTCACACAGAAATCTTTCAACATAATTATGAAATATATCAAGAGAGCGAACAAAAAAAAACCCAGCAGCAGGGCGATGTGAGAGCAGGCCGACTCGCTCTCCACCAGGATAGATAAATTGCTTTACATCTGTTTCATCGTATTTATTTAAGAGAACTTCATATGGTTATAAATGCTGCTAGAAAATAATGAGGGAGGGAAAAACTTGGTTTCAGTGCAGACTTACATTTAATTGCCTGAGTATTCAAGAACAGCTTGTACACCGCTGCGTATCTGGTGTAGGTCCACATGAAATCTGCTTAAATTTTCTTTTTCTAGTTTTTAATCTTTATTTTTAATAAATTGCATCAACGATTTGGCAAATTTCACTGATATTTTGTATTTTAAAGTTGAATTTGTTTTTTAGGCTTTAACCAAAACTTACTTATTTTTTATACTAATGTTTTTGAACTAAGCTTTGAAAGTCCTTCTGCATATTTTATGATGTAATTCCAACTCTAAGTTCCTCAAATCGGTGAAATTTCGCCTTGCTTTACTTGCATTAGTTTTAATGCTGGATCATTTAACTCTAAACTCTCCTCCTGCCCCTCAATGTCTCAAGATCAGGAACCAGTGAGACTCCAGGTGTTTATTCTCTATGAAGTTTTAATTTGGCTCTGATTTGCTTGTAGGTGGACGTTTGTCTCTCGGCTCCTCCCACTGAAAGTTTGTTTTAAATTCAAATGTGGATGCTTTAAACAAATCTTTAAAAATACAGCTCCTTCTGCTTGTGTTTAAACATTCTGAATCCCCTCCATGTTTTTTTTTTGGCATCACAGAGATCACAGAGCCCCACATAAGGACTGACACAATTTGAAAAGACAAAACAACAAACGGGTAAATCAAGTGCAAACTCCTGTTGGCGAAGCCTTTCATTTGCCCTGCTTGTTTCAGGTAAAGTCAAACTGCCTCCGAAGGGATAAACAGCAGAGGGAAAAGGAGAAGTGAGAGGCTGTTTAAACAGGCAGTCTGATGAGGCCAGTGCGGCTCTGCTCTGTCTGTAATAGAGTTTCTGCCCCGACAGATAAAGGAGGTTAGTTGGGTCACATGGAGATCGGAGAGTGGCAGAGGACTTCTGTCAATGGCTGTTTTTCATAATAGAGTGAAAAAATGTTTGATCAGGTGATCACTGGTTTTGAAACTGAGCTTTTATATTACCTTTGTGAGGAGTTTTGGGTCATTTATTGTGTTGTTTGTGTAATAAAAATGACTCTTCAACAAGGAAGTATCACCTTCAGTAATAAATAGGTGTAACAGGAAAATGTATTAAATGCAAACAAACTGTCCTTTGACAGCAATTTCTGTTTTCCACTCAGGTCGGGTCTGACGAGTACACAAGTCTATGCAGCAATCTGAGTTCCTTTATTAGAAACCTGATCCTGCCACCTCCCAGTGTCACCCTGTACACCTGTTTGTGACTTAACAGGGTTTTTAATGTACAAGCAGTCAATATCAATAAACAGAGAGTGAAATGTGAAACCACAAGCATCTCCAGAACACAACATCCTTACAGGGTTGGAAGTGTACGGCTGTTAAAAGATAATAACAATAATAAGTGTATTTTTCTCATGGTATTGATTGATACAAAAAGTTCAGGTATAAGAATTGGTAAAGGAAAGGAAAAAAAACATTTCTATTTTGTTCACGCTGAGAAAATCAGACAACAATTTTCAGCTTGAAAAACTGATTTATGGACAGAAAGAACAGCCTTCACCCCAGAGAGCAAAAATGATCTGTAAAAACATATATATATTAACGCTGCAGTTCCTCAGACACTGAGTTCAGTTAGTGAGTTAAACACATAATGAATTTGTGATCAGCTGCGATTGGACAACACTTGGCCTGCCAGGACATTTAGGTTGGAATGACTAAATGTTTATTCAGTTTCATCAGATTTTCATAATCATAATGAGCAAAAACTGACTGACGGCGATCATTTCAGAAATCAGAACGGCTTCAACTGTGCAGTGCCTCCACTTGCAGGAACATTTGGACTAAAACTCCAACTATCTAAACAAGAAAGCCTGAATGTTTAGAGATTATAAACCATGACTCAGCAGGCACCAAAAGCAATTTGCAGTGTGACCGTATCACTTCCTTTTCTCCTCGTAACTGGGAGAACGGTTTTGTTGTGCAGCCGGTGATGGGACACCTTGTGATGCAGACCACGCTCGCAGCGTGGAGGAAAGGGTGCTCAGTCGAGGTTCAGGTGATGGAATTGAAGGCAGTGTTTGCAGCGTGATCAGCCTTTTGATTGGCTAAACTAGACTGAAATCATTTGTTGGTTCATCAAGTCTTTATAGGTTGATTTTGGGAGAAGTTTTAGGATTGTGCAGCAGGAGCTGTTAGACTTATAGTAGAAATACAGAAGGAGAGACAGATCATGAATGAAAGAGGAGGAAGCCAGCAGGAAGAGACAGATGATTGTTTTCAATTCACAACTTTTCCAAGCTCTCCACCTTCCCACGCTGAGGGGCATATGTCCAGCACATTATTCCGGATCTACTCTAACGCCCACACACGGAGCAGCCGCTATGATTCACAGTTTGTTTTCTGCCAGTAAGTGAAACCCAGAAAAGCTGGGATATCAAACAAGCCAGTCTCGCCAAAAACAACCGAAACCTGTGGGAGCCAAGTGTGCGAAACACAAATGTATCAGTGGCCGCGGCTGAGAACTAAGCGATTGTGCTTGTACACCTATTGATCATTTGTTTTGACATGTGGGATTAACCCCACCCCCCCGGCTGTGTGGTGGGCGGCGTATGCTGAAGCGAGTACTCACGCGTAGGAAGGAGGGGAACCCCATGCCGTAATAGCCGACGGCGAAATAGTCCAGTTTGGGCCTGATGACCTTCACTATGTTCTCGTAGAACTGGGCTTGTTTCCGCTGTGAGGAGAAACAAACATTTACTCTCTGAATTCTGAATGATCCTTTTGGGATTTATCTGCAGAATTTTACAAATGCACTTTTGTTGTTTTTTAAATTCCGTGGCATGTTTCTGTCTTTTCTTTCATATTGTTTGCTGCCTTTTTTGGCCAAAAGAATCATCTCAATCAAGCTTCTCTTGTCAAAATTTTTTTAAAAAACAACAAACATTACATTCATTTTTTCCTTTTTCTCTTCAAAAGCTCTAAATGTATCATTCAAAAAGACTCAACCGATGACACGTAAGTTAAAAGCAAAAATAATATTACGTACCAAGGATGCGCTGAGCTGCTCAAAGTCAAACATTTCATTCTCGTACTGTTCAGCCAATTCCTTCCCCAGAATGATCGCCTCCTCCCACATCTATTGGGCACAGAAACAGAAACAGAGACTGTTAGTGAATTCATTATCAAGATTCAAGCTGAGATAAAGTATTCCTTATTCAGCCGGCTAAATAAAACAAATTATCTCACCCAGGCAGTGATGTTTAATATCAATATTTTATCTTGAAAATAAATAAATGTGACTTCCTCTTATCATGCCAGTGTTTTTTCTGGCTTTTTGTTTGGTTTTTTTTGGGTCTAAAACGTTGAAACTCAGATGCTGTTCTCTCAGGACAAACAAATTCATGCATTTCCCCCTCGAGACTCATCCAATGCGTTGGAGTGGCGTTACAGATAGATGGGAGCCACTCGACCGTGCTGAAAAGGCTTCTAAGTGGCGTTCCTGACAGACTAGATTGGACTGAACTGATCTGGGCCAGGCTGGAGGTGGACCAAGGCCAGGCTGTTACTCAGATCAGCCTGCCATCAGCGAGAGCGGTGGTGGCAGCAACATCTGGGACCCGGCTTTCTGGATGACACCGATGACACTCTTAGAAAGTGCCCCTCAGCTGATGCCCTCCTCTCTGCAGCGAGCGCCGACGCATTCTTGCAGCCACTGTAACACTTCCTGATCACTCTGGTGTATTTGCATGTTTAGCCAAGGCTCTTTCAATTTGTTGTCTCCCCGGCCATATCCCGCTGAGTGGCAGTTGGCTCAGGAACCAAGACTGGCGACTGCAACCCGCCACTGATGACACATTCAAAGCCTTGGGACATCAACTCTGAGAAGCTCTGGCTGCGGTCCTGCACAGCCATTCCAGGCTTAGCTTACAGGCTAAAAAATGATTTTCTTCTCTGGAACAAAAACTGAAGAGTGTAGAAGAAAAGCACAATAACCAGGTCCTTAAAAAACCTGGAATATATCTCATATATGAAGCTCATTAAAGCCTGCTCTTCACATCACAATGAGGTGGAATCATACGGAGATGGCATCTAAGTATGTCACTGAAAGATGGGAAACAGGAAGGGAGGGAAGAGCATGAAGAAAGGTTTAACCAAAGGTAAGGGGGGACAACACAAAGCCGCCACATTAATGCTCATGTGGTCTGATATGTGTCTTCATCCACGAGAGGCTCATCTTCTGCTGAAACAGGAGGATTATTTACAATCCCCATTATGCAGAGAAGGAATATAAAACTTCCATTCTTCTTCAAAACCTGCCAAAAGGGGTATTTAACGGAGAGAACAGCATCTAAAAATAGCATCCTCATAGTCCAGGATTTATCATGATTATGACCAATCTTCTGCGTGTGTGCCAGAACGTGTGTGTGTGTGTGTGTGTGTGTATGTGTGTCCCTTACCTTGCCCTTGTCAAAGTAATTGATAATCTGCTGGTAGAGCTGGTCCTTGAGCTGTCTCTCCGTGGGGGCCTGGTAACCGTCCCTCTGGGTCAGGTGGGCTGCACACGGCGTGTCCGACCACTGCAGAGGACAGGTAGGCATTAAGGGTCAACGCTGGTGCAATACAACACAGAACAAAAAGGGGAACAGGTGACAAGAAATCAATCGGTAAATTATAGCAAATGCAAATGGGGGCGAGACTGATGTGCAGTTCTTTTTAGGATGGATGTGCAGGATGGAAACCCCGAGACGTGGTCAGTGAAGGAGGCGTCGATATGTGCTGAATGGCTCAGAGAGCATCCATGTAACACAGTGTTATCTGTGGCTAATACTCGCTGTTATAGTATTTAGCACAAGCTACAGAAATAGAGATCCAGTGTGGCGAGAAGCCGGTCCAGTGAAGTGGAGCGAGGGGAGAAGAGCGAAGCATCACTTACACTCACATTAACAACAAACAGCAGATACAATTGAGTCATGCAGCAGTGCAATCTTATTCATTAAAAACTGTGCTTGAATTTTTTTTAAAACAAAGACAATAAAAGGTGATGCAAACAAAAAAAAACCCCCAACACCACTGCAGCGGTTCTTTTGTGCTGACCGTGTGCAGCACCCTGCTTTTTTCTTCACCCAACATGGAGCATAATGAGGTTTCTGCCAGTGAAAGAGCAGCTCGGCTAAACGGGAGGACACGGGCAATCTGATTGGCGTGTTGTTTTGTGTCCTGCTAGCACTGATTCGTCACCGGCCAGTTTTTTAATTTGGATTCTGCCGTGTTATGAGTAAACCTGAAGAGTTCTGATCTCTGTGCAAATCTGGCGTTTGAATAGCAGAGCCGAGGAATTTGCATACCCTGTGCAGGAGATGGGTGGAAAAAATAATTGCTCTGCACACCGTTGTGGCATGAGGGAAGGACGCTGGGAGGCTCCGGATCGGCTTATTGATTCATTTACAGCTGTATTGCAGAATGCACATGGTACAAATGATCTGTGTTTATTCATGGATGGTCGGTGACCCCGCATCGACACGGATAAAGTGCTGATACATCTCTGACAATAAACAGAGTGCTGTATATTCATCAACCACTATTATACTCCTGCAGGTACTTTACTGGAAGACTAATTATTACTACAGGAGCCGGTTTTACTCTATTACTGCTGGTGGATGCAGAATTAAATATCCATCAGTCATCCTTATTCATGGTTGTTTACACGTGCCTGTGTGTGAATACAAAAGGAGGACACTGACTTCAAAGATTACATTGGAGAGATTATTGGAAGAAGAAAGGATTTATCCAGACTCTGGTGGAACAAAAATTAAACAATTTCCACAATATAATAGCGAATCCCTCTCTGAAGATACGCTCAGGAATGCCACAGCTGCTGGGAGATGAGCGGAATTAAAATAATAACAACACAAACAACTCCCGCAAATGCTACTGTGACTGTCGAGCGAGGAAAATGCGATCCCCTGTCGGGACCTGTACAAAGGCTGAGGCAGCCAGCTATTTATGCAAATACAGATGAGACGTTGGGTGCAACCATTTCGGATAAAACACAGAGAGGAGCTGCTCCCCGTACCGACGGTACACCAAACATGTCTGGGAATAGACACTGCAGCAGTTCCAGGTGTGGATGTGGTGTATTTTAGTCGAGGATAAAAACTTAAAGCGGGCCTATAATGGCAAAAAGATGTAATATTAAAAGAGTGTGTTTTATGATAGCTTATAAATACAGAAGTCAGGTGTAATTGCATGTATGTGATGGAAACTGTCCCCTTTTCCACCTTAAACCCAAGAGCCTTGCAAATAAACCAGGTAACTTTCAGTGGAGGATTATTCGTTTCCAGCTTAAAGAGGAGACAGTAAAAGTGCACCGTTATCTTGAAACACCTCAGGTGGTTGTTGCTTCTTTTTCCTCAGCTTTTTTTAACTAAATCTTAGCTTTTTTTTTTTTCAGGCGAGATCAGATCAGATACAAGCCGTGATTTGCATCGACTACGCAAGGTGAGAAAGATGCTTTTCAGCAAATCTGCCCTCTTAGCAGCCACCTCATGTCGTGATGGGATTAAAGCAACGCGCCTCTATCTCTCTAAGTCCTGTACACATTATTTAATGCCTGAGGTTAAATGCCATCTACCTGACAGCGGCTTTGCTGTGTATTTGGGTTGTGTGATCAATGCAGTCGCCGTCTGAGGTCTCACTGCTACATTCAGTCGTTGTTTGTATGTGTTTACCTTGAGCAGTTTGGCGTGGAGCAGCAGAGTGTAGGCAGCCTCTGTGTAGTTGTCGCACTCTTTGTGGAGGTCACACAGCTTGTACAGGTACCTGGCAGGAAATTGCAAAGATTTATGGGTTACGTCTGGTTGGGCCTCACACACTTCATCAACAGACAGGAAGTTAACTCCGCAAGACTGATGCGTCCTGACAGCCTTTTTAACCTCAAATAAGACTTGACAGACAGATGGAAAACTGTGATTGGTGGAATTGTGGAAATGGAGATGTATTTTAAGAACATTTCTTATTTGGCTCTGGATCTCAGGGGGGCATACAGCTGAGAGGAGAGGAGTCAAAATGTACAGTTTCTGGACTTCTGCAGGTAAAAATAGAGCTCAGCTGAATGTCACAGCACATAGTGTCCTTAAGGAGGAATGATTGATAAGTTTGTGACCTCAGGTAGAAGGCAGTGAGTTTTGCAGCTCACATTTCATGCACATGCAGGTCAACTCTGAAAGCGATTGTGCAGGAAGTTTTAAGTTAATAACTTCTGTGATATTGCTGTTTTGGGTAATAAAATATTGCATATCAGCATTATCTATTATCTAATAAAATGGAGGATATCTGTAATTGTGTTTAAGCGGAGGGTCAACCTCCTCTGTTGATGCCTACATGTCCTCACTGACCTTCCCTTGTCGATAAGCTCTTGAAATAAAGGCAGCAGATGACTAAATGTTGCCTATTATGTCCATTTTTTTTCAAATTGTGCTGAATTGCAATTTTAAATTACCTGAAACAAAAAAACCCACAAAAGTTATTAACTTCAAACTTTCTGCATAATCACTCTAAGAGAGTTGAAATGCACCTGCGCGTAATTAGAGCTGTAGAACTCATTTGTTTCTACCTTTGGCTGCGAACTTACCCATGTATTATATATAAGGCAGCTTAAAGTTGGCTGTGAAATGCCTCAAAAGGATTCAACGCTCGGAGATGTAAACTAAATGAACAGTCACATGGCTTCACATGATTTTCTCTTACCTGATGTACATCTCCTCTCTCTCTATTTCCTTGTAAAAGTTCTACAGGAAAGAAACAGACGGATCATTAAAAAGAGCTTAAAAAGGGTTTATACATTTCCTATGAAAAACAATGCCTCTTTAACTGTTCACAAAGGTTTAGTTCATCACGCATAACTCTGTGACCTGGAGATTATTTCTTAATATTTTGGAAAAAGAACAACATATGGCAGAGTGACATTTTAATTTTCTGCAATATGGACACCATTAAGATCCTGGCTTGCAGCACTTAAGACATAAAGTATCAATTAATGAAAAGTAAGTTGGCCGGCATCAGTCTGTGCTACAGCGGTTGGACAGACACGTTTCTCTGCTGGCTGAAAGGAAAAACTTACATTTTAAAGAAGCTGGCGAAAGCACAGACAGAACATGACTCAGATAAATGCTGAAAATAGGCCAGAGGACTGTAGTTTAATGCCAGTCGTCACGTGAGACAAAAGTGACATTTCGGTGCTTCCGGACAGAACGAGGGAGCACGGAGGAGACACGGAGGAGAGGTGTTTTAGGTGGGCTGACTCCTGTGATAACATCCTGGTGCACTGTGACATGTGGAGGCGGCTGCTGCTGCTGCTGTGATCGTCTGCGTGGTCACTGTCTGAACAACATTAGCCCACAAACAGCACCTCTGTGTTGATTATAAGGACCACTGAGTGTATTATGATGGACGACACGACAGCTCCTCAAAAAAAGAGCCATAACATTGCAATCACCCTCTAGTGGCTGCATTTTAGAGACATTTCATCCATCTTTTTTAATCATTATTGACACAGAACTTGTTGACTGACATGTACATTAATGCAGGAAGACTCCACGTGACATGTTATCATTGCTGTGCTTGTGTGTATTCAGTGACTACAGGAAAAGAAACAGTCTTACGAGCACGTTGACGGTGCAGCTCATGCGGTTTTCCTTGTTCTCGTCATGCATGATGGTCCTGTAGTCCAGCAGCCTCTCCAGCAGACGAACCACCAGAGTGACAAAGTTCTCTCCCGTCTTGGCCAAGTACAAGTGCTTTCTGCAGGACTCCAGCAGACTGGTGTGTGTGTGTGTGTTTGTGTTGGTTTGGAGTGTGTTTTTGTTTTTTTTGTGAGAACATTTGGATGTGCATGTGAAGAGAAGGGCAGAGAAGAAAACAAATGTGAAGCACGAATAAGAGGCTCTTTTATATTTTTAAAAAATCTCACACTCTTTGTCACCGAGACTTTGAGGAAACATCCTTTTCTTTTATGCCCATTAAAGCAGAGTTAGCATCCAACTGCGCTAAAAGCAAACATCACATCACATGCTGTGATGAGAAGTCGTGTGATCATCAGCACGCTGTGATTATTTTGAGGGGTGCTATGTTGCAATTAGCATTATCTAACTTGTGAGAGGCTCGGGCGCAATCCTGCCCATTAATCAGCACTTACATTTTCTGAAAGAGAACTTTGTACTGCTCGTCTCCGCGGCCGCCCTCCACCTCGTGATCCAGCTTGGTGATGATCGCTTTCTCAAACTGCAATTAGACAGAGCAGGCCTAAATAATCAGTGTCTCTAATTTTTCAATTCATTAACGCCATCGCCCTGTCTCACTCACTCACGCTCTTGCTCTCTCTCTCTCTCTCTCTTTGCATCATGGCTTCACTGAGGGGATCTAAGCTGCAGCCCAGCTGGTTGTAAGCTGGAATTTTCTCTTTTTCATTATTAAAGCTCTTGTTTTGGTGTATAAATTTCCTCAGAATAAGGCTGCATCGTGAGGCAATCCCCTTTTACTTTCCCTCTGCTGCTGCTGCTGCTGCAGTAGCTTCTGACAGGAACACAGAGGCCAAATTTGTCTGATATTTCCATGTAACAACTGCATAAAAAACAGGTTTTATCATGCTAAACCAAGCCATTTTTCTTGATTTGCTCCTGTATTGTCCAGGAACACACAGGAGAGAGGAGAATGCAGTCGAGTAAGAACTGATATAAATGCTGATCTCTGTTCAGCCGAGGATTTAAAGCACACATGTAGACAGAGAAAGACCCGGTTAAGGGAACATTATGACTTACAGCATTAAAAGGGGTCAGGCCAAAGTGAAATTGATCACATTTCACTAAAAGGAACGAATAAAAAAAGTGGCATTCACCTCCAATGAGCCAGACCCTGAGTGACACATTGACTTAATTAGCGGCGCTCCAGTGCTGTCTTCATAAGACTCCAAGGGCCGGCACAGACAGTTGGAAGCCTTTTGTGCTGCTTTACAGTTTGAAACAAGTATAATAAGCCGCGTGTACTTTGGGAACCCACGTAAACATCACAAAGCTGAAAACCGCCTGAGACATCTTATGGCAGAGCAGCTGTAGCCAAACGGATTTCCTCATGCAGAAAGGCTTAATTTTGCACTGTAACGGGGCAGAACATTAGGTTCCACTTAACGTGGCTGTTGATAATCGCAGCGCGGCAAAAATGAGATTTGCAGAATTACAGCTGAGCTCGTGGGTATGTAACTTTTTCAGAGGTGGACCATCCTCCTTCACTGTTTACCAAAATGTGTTTTAAAGCGACGGTCGGTTTGATCTCTGTCGTGTTTCAGAGGACGCACCTGCTGGAAGCTGCCTCTCAGGTGGAACTCGCACTGCATCATGTCGAAGAAGATGGCGATGGTGGCCTTTCGCAGCTCGATCTCAGGAACTAGCGTCATCTCCAGGATGGGACCCACCATCTCTGGGATGAATTTAATCTTGTGGAGCCCTTAAGAAAGAGAAAAAACGACATATATATATAAGAAAAGCACAGTGTATTAAACATTGCATTTGCAGGCTAGATGGAAATCTATCTCAACCGCTCAGCAAAAACATGCAAATGTCACATGACACATAATATGTGTTTGAAAGCAGCAGCTGTAAACAAACAAACAAAAAATCCTCTTAAGTCTAAATCTTACATGACAACCATACCTTAAATAGCGCCGAACCTATCACATCTAATAAAAAATAGCAAGGGGCTCATTAAAAAAAGCCAGTGAATGAGTCGATCTAATCTGGTGGAAAGCTTTAATTAACAATTCAGATGGTGCAGATTAGGAGACGACTTTCAGGGAGGCACAGGTGGCCAAATCCGACACCTAATTCCTGCACGACTGATCCTATTCTGATTCCACCGAGCCTTCTTCACTTCTGAGTCTCTCTCATCATACAACATAAAGCTAATTAACACATGATTGTCTATATTTAGCGGCTGTTCTTCGCTGGGTCGACTTGTGCTGGGTGTGTGTGTGGGTTGGCAGATAATCATAAATATAAATTGAGAAAAACAACACTTGTAAAATGTGTAAATTTGCTGAGTTTCTGCTGCAGATTTTTGGTGTGATTGATCTTCATCTGAGTCAAGAAAGAAAACATAAGGCTGTTTTTCTTTCATTACAAGTAAAAGCTGAAGAGCATTGACATGAGGAGATTACCTAGATTGTACCACATGTCCCTGATTTCGAAGCCGATTTGTCTTCTCATGTCCTGGTATCTGAAAAACAAAGAGGGTCAAATGTTACAAAAGTTCTGTTACAGCAAGTCAAAGCGATACAAAAACAGATCTGTCATCCATGCACCAGGCAGTGATGCATTGATGACACTTCCTTTATCAATGACTGTGTAAAAAATTGAGAAAAATTTAACAATAATCAAATTATGTTTGCTTAAAAGCAGGTTGCTCGACCTGTAGGACAAATTGTGAACCAAATAACAGCTGCTGTTTTTAATCAGACATATTTTCTTTTAAAGCAGGTGTCACAGAGTTTAAAAAAAGTATTTTTTTAATCCCTCTTTGCTCTAACAGATGTCCATGTGTGCAGTGAAACATGCTACTTTCTACATTTTTGCTTTAGAAAATTTGGGATGCTGGATAAAACATAAACAAATTGAGCTGAATGTGATAGTTTTCTGCTCCTTTTTGACGAATAACAAACTGAAGAATAAGCAGAAAATTAATTAAACGTCTTTCCTCATCAGCTTCATTTAATTTCTGCAAATATATGCTTATTCTGAGTTTTTTGGCCTACAACTTGATTCAGTAGGAAAGAGGCATCCTTTAAAGACTTATTTATTCACAAACAAGGACAGGCGAGGTGGAAAACATCGTAAAACACACAGATGATATGAAGGATTCTGCTACATGGGCTCTGGAACACAAACACTGGCAAAAAAAAAATCTTCAAGTCTCTCTCATGAATGTCTGAATGACACCCGTTACACGAGCACATAATGAGAGCGTTTGAAGAGATCCACAGTGCCGTGACCGTGGTGAGGTGCTTTGTTTTGTCTTACACTGATGTTCTTTGCAATTCAAACACACACTGATGAGTTATTTCCACTCATACAAGTTCGCATCACAAACTCGGCCGGCTGTCTATCAGCTACGCTCCGTGCTCCTCTCTGTGTGTGGATTTTAACACACAGAAGACATGAAGGACGTGTTTAATCAGAATGTCTTTGTTGGTAATACTTGTTTGATAGCAGCTTAATGTTTTAAGGGTCTTTTTACAAAACAAAGATTCGGAAAAGAAGCTGCAATGGCCTCTTTCTCTCTCTTATCCACATCCTTTTTGTGTCTCATAAGATGATCAGCTCTGAACAAAACTCCACGGCAGCTTGGAGCCTCTGTCTCTCTCTCACATGCCCAGGTCTCAGAGAGGACAAATAGTGAAGTGGAAAGGACAGAGAGGGAGAGACAGACAGTGAGTGATGGAGGGGCTAACTTGAGGGGAAACGGTGGGCAGAGAGGCAGAAAGTGAGAACGCTTCTATGAGAGGCGATCGCGTGAAACGAAAATAATGGATTCAGTTCTTTGATAAATCGATCGGACATGTGCTGAGAAAAGAGAGTAAGTTGGAGCCTGAAATTGTTTTTTAAGATCAAGATTACGGAGGACACAATGAATGTAAGAGTCCTGGGAGAGCCGCCTCTGACCTGCTTTACCCTCCTCTTCCCCCGGCCTGATATAGCATGCTTTAGCCGCACCATTGCATGCAGACAAGTCAGATGCATTTTCTCTGCTAGCTCACCGTGGGGAATAACTGCACTGAACTGGAATACTGTGGTTCTGTTTTGAGGCAGTGTTTTGAGGCAGTGCCAGACCCCCTCTGTCTCTGCCCTCGCTTTAGTCATGAGGTTGTTTGGGTCAACCAATCAGCTAAAACAGAAGGAGACGGATAAATCTATACTAACTACCTTATTTCGTACTGTACTGTGATATATCTAAGCATTAATTGAGATTAAATTGTCAAAAAGGGAGCATTTTAGGGGCATTTAAAGTTAGAAGTGATTAAGAATATGGCTGAAATGACTCTTGCAGTGTCTGATTACTGAAAATCATGATGCAAATTCTTCGGGGAGAAACTTTGTTGGATGCACAGTGCACTGTTTCGCACAGATGATCGTTACTGTTGCATAGCGTGCTCCTGCTGTGGTAGGTGACCCGAAGAGGATATAATTGGATAGATGGGACTGCGAAATGGAGGAAGAGAGAGAGAAATAGCAAGGAGTGAGAGGGAGAGGTCAGAGAAAACAGACAAAGTGTCCAGTGTTTCGGATCATTTTCGGGATCACAAAACAACAAGTCTAATGTCACCGCAAATCCAGTCCATGGAGAAGATAGAATGCAGGGTTAGCAACATGAAAGCACTTAGCATTGCCGCCGAGATCAATGTGATTGCAAGCTCACATGAAAGAAAGAAGAAAAACATTAACCGTAATTGAAAGTTTAAGCCTTGAACCTTTTTTTGTCTGCTGCAAATGCAAGAAAGAATGTAATTTTGCACTTAAACGCACTGAATGGGTCTGAATTTAGCACATAATATAATTGAATGCAATTTGAGCAGTACATAATTTTTTTTTTCTAATTTCCAATGAAACCAATTAGCTTGCCTTTTAAGGACACTTGTCTTCTTTTCTCTTTTATATAACTTATAAGGCTTTTCAACAAAGCCAAAGTATTTCTTACTGTATTATTCTATTAATCGATAACATACTGAAGCACTAAAATAACGGATAGCTGCAGCTCAATGTCACAGTCATCAATAAAGTTTTCCTTCTTCCAGCTGGTGGCGCTGCATGCATCTGTGTTGTTTGTCCATGCCGCGACTGGGGCTTGTCAGAAATCGGGAATATCACACTGAGTGACTGATGGAGGCACAGCGGCCCCCCTAAGTCTCCCCTCCCTCACACAATGATGGTGTGACACCTTGGCTTGACATTGAAAAGAACCAAGATGATGAGAGTTTTGAGGTCTGAGGATGACAGCTCTCCTGACCTCCTGATAAATATCTATCCAGAGCCTCTTTCTCACCTCGGTGACATCTCAAAGCACCTTGGACCCCTGACTGAATCCTAAAAACCCAATTGATTGTTTTGCCAATATCCTACAAAGACACACTGATGCATTTTGACAGAAAGGACAGGAGCATCGAAAGAATCCCTAACAAAGAAGCTGTGTCACCTCTTTGCAGCCTGGCCGGGTCAACAACCCTTAACCGTATTTAGCCGTCAAAGGGAGGACAGTTTCAAAGCCAAAAGGATTGATCTCTATGCAGAACATTGGCAACATGATAAAATATAAATAGATGCCCGCCTCTGTAAATTACTGTAAAGCTGCATGAAAAAAAAAGAGAATTTGTAATGCATTATGTATTACATCTTCATCTGTTTTTCCCTCTCATCCACACTTTGGTATGCAACGTGCGTGCATGCTTCACTCTAATCCTGCTCACACTGTGTTTTTGTGTACGATCATGCTCATTGCACACATGCGTGCAGGCCTGGAGAAGCGTGTAGGTTTCTGTCTCGACATATGGATGTGCAAATGTCTGCTCGGGAGACATCATGTCCTCTTCTTAGCTGAGACAGATGCGGGGTGCTGCTCTGTCACACTCCTGTAGGCAGCCAGACAGGCAGCTATGACTGTCTGCTGTCAGGACCTACATCGCGTACCTGTCAGCTAAGGGGCGGAAAGCTCTCGGAGAGGTTAACTAAGAATAACACGTCTACAGAGGGACGGCGGCGAGCAGCGAGAGGATCTGGGTTCTGTCTGCAGCTTGTGCTGCGTAATGCAACTGGGTCAGGGGACAAAGATCAACACCGAGAGGAGAAAGGAGGAAATGGATGTGGAGGCATGAGGTGAAAAAAATAAGATGAAATGCAAGGGGAACAAAAAAAAAAAAAAACACAGAGAAACTGCAAGGGAGAGAAAAAAGAAACAAACAAGCGAAGTGACGAGCAGGGCCTTGAAGAACAGATGAGATGGGATCAAAGCCCGAAGCAAAAGGGGGGGGTAGTGTGTGTGAGATCTTCACAAAATTTGACAATATGACAGTCCCTCTGCTCATCACTCATA
Source organism: Acanthurus leucopareius (assembly GCA_029814765.1). Lineage (NCBI taxonomy): Eukaryota > Metazoa > Chordata > Actinopteri > Acanthuriformes > Acanthuridae > Acanthurus > Acanthurus leucopareius. Next base: position 6,481,462 of record JAQMCX010000033.1, read on the forward strand.
TGCACATATTATGAGAATGACATTGCTGCATGCTCATTTATGCAGCCTTCCACCTGTATGTGTGGCTGCATTTCCACCAGCTTTTCTAACTGCAGGGTTTTCTTTAAAAAAGAATAGTGTTTTATCAAAACTTTTGTTGGTTATTTTAACACAATACTCCTCAAAATTGTTGCTGAAACCTGAAAACATAGCAACGAGAAAACACACAAAGAAGCATTGATCCTCCGATTAAGGCCAGCGACTGACTGTATGTCTGTAAATACACTTTAGCCTCTGAGTGTGCGAAGGAAATGAGGATCCCGCAGACACCAGTAATGGACCAGAAACTTCACAAAAAGCGGCGGATGACGTGTGACGCAGGAGAGAAGTCGATGCAGAGCGCTAAAGAGTCGTGCGATTTCACCCCCTCTGTTCTCTGCTGCTGAGCAAGGCGCAATAATTGGTATTGCAGGCAGCCGCTGACAGTTCACGCGCCAGCACACAGGGACACGAGGATGCAGAGAGGGAGAGGTAAGAGGAGGCAGGTGGAGGGAGGCAGACACAAAGACAGAGAGGGAGAGTGGGCGGGTGGAGGTAGAAAGAGTGGGCGAAAGAGAAATTGGCAAACCCTGTGTAATACCTCCTTCGCTTGCTCTGGAAGCAACCCGGTTGGTGTTTGAATGACATATTCGGGATGTCAGAAAAGCAGCGTGGAAAAAAAAAAGCGATGCAGACATCTGCCCTTTTTCTGTGCTAACGCCACGAATGGCAGTTTCTTGTGCGTGTGAATCAAAAAAGCAGTTTCTTTTGGGGGGGGAGGGGTGGGGGGGGTTGGGCTGGAATGACGAGAAAAGGCTGAGAAGAGGAGAAAGGGCGGGGTGGGTGTGGGGGTGGCTGGGAAACGTCTTGTTTACTGTGTTCGGCTGCTTGTGTGGGAGTTTTTCAGGGCCGATAATAAAGCACTGACCAACGAGGACCCTCGCCGTCGAGCGTGTGCCAGCGTGATGTATGCTCCAACGACAAAAGCTCCTCCAAATGAAGATGAGAGCCAATATGCTTCACATCTACCCAGAAAGGCATTTACATATATTTGGCTGCATTACCAGACTCTATGAGAAATAGTAATGTAGATAAATGGCCTTTTGAGCGGATGATGGGGAACAGCTTTCTAAACTGGTCTTAGGGCAGATTTTCAGATGCAATAAATCTAAATTTTGTGGATTTAATACTTCATCCATTTAAAAAAACATTGTGCTGCATCATTTCAGCCTCCCTCCTCATATCTGCTGAGGGAATAAGAACGAGAAAAAAAAAGCATGTCGGAGGAGAAACCAAACACATGCATCTCTATATTCCAAAAGGGGATTCCTCACTCAGTCTTACACCTGTGATTTAAATACAAAATGTGCTCTCCATAACCCCTGGAGTTATTACGAGGCCATTCTGCTTTGATCAGAATGGTGAACTGCGATTGCAGCCTCTGCTGGAGACATGGGGTGCTGGGGATCCCAGCGAGCCTCCCTGTGATGAATTATATAAAGCCTGCTCACGCTGGGGAGGGAGTTTGGGCTGTGTTGGTGCGCTATGAGGACATCATGCAGATTGAGAGAGTGCCTAGTACTCACTTGTGGAAGATCTTGGCTCTTTTGTCACTGGAGAAGTTCTCCAACTGCAGGGACTCCTGGGTGAGGAAGGCTACGGCAAGGTGGAAGTAGTTGTTCCACAGCTGACCAACGTTACAACACGGAGACAGACAGACAGAGAGAGAGAGAGAGAGTGAGGTGTAAAAACAATAAAAAAGGACATTTAAATCACAGTCGAAAAACTGTTTTACAACTGTATCATTCAGTGCCACACAGCACTCTGTGGGCTGGAGAGCTTTACAGTTCCATTAAATCAAAGAGTTTAGATGAGATGGGTACACTTGTGTGTCGGGAAGCCGTCCCGGCGGAGGGGGGAGGTTGGTGATTTAGGCCAGTGGCCTCCAGAGCCCTCTCTCAATCAGACAATGACAGCAGCTAGAAGAAGTCACCATATTTCATCTCCGTGCAAACAGTCCATACATGCATGCACAGAAAATAAGTCTCTGAGCATGAAAAAAATGCATGATTTCCTATGAGAATACACATAAGAATAAAATGCATTACTGTTATGTATAAATTATCTTTACACTACTGAGCTGTGCTTGTTAAATAAAGGAAAACCAAACACTTTATTCATACAAAATAAAGGGAGCCTCAAGTGCTTTAAATTATATTGAAAGGCTGTTAAACATAATCAATCCTCAAAGGCATTTAAAGCCAAAAGCAGTTCAGTTGTTGACTACATTAACATTCTTTCACATGTCAGACATTTTAAATGAAAAAGCAGAAAAAAAGCAGAAAAGGCTTCTTCTAAAGAGGAGCAAGGTGGTGGTGGTGATGGGGGGGGGGGCAGTGCGCAAAAATATTCTGAAATGCACATCAAATTGCAGACCATTACACAATAATTGATGTTCCTTTCCACAATTTTTATGTCTTCTGCCTTCGGTGATCATTTCTTTTCTATTCAGCATGTCTAACAATGCTGCACATTAAAAACAGCCTCACTGTAAAACTGCAGTAAGTGATGATTTAAAAAAAAAAATGCCATTCAAATCTTTTTCATAAACTGCTGTTTATAGCACTTAAATCATAATCCTGTGTTGCCTTGACTAAAAGAACAATGTGTTTGGGAGGTTTTGGGGGAGAAAAGCTGCTTTCAAGGTTGTTGTTTCCTTTTTTTAAAAAAAGAAAAAAGAAAAAAAAAAGTAAAAAAGAGGCTTTCAGTTCTTACCTGTAGCTCAAAGTTGGTTTGATCCAGAAATTTCTTGTTCAGCACTGCTGCATACTGATTAATGGCCCGTAGGAAAACTCTGGAAAGATAGAAGGAAAGCGTTTGGATTTGATCTCCTTACTGAAGAAGTTAGGCTATTTACGCTCTATAGTTTAAACTACAAGAGCTTAAAGGTCACAATCAGTATCAATATCAACATCAATAACTTTGTGCACTTCCTGTTGGGCAGAAGTTATGCTCACAAATGTGCCAAATGTGAAAAAAGAGTTCTGTTACAACGCACATTATTGCATTTTGAGTTTTAATGCTTTGAATTGCAGTGTAAAAGGCAATACAGAGACAATTTACGTCCATCCACACCATGTAATGAATATAACTTCTCTGTATATCTGCAGCTTCCTTGTAAAAACACTGCAGGAACCTCCAGGACGAGTGCTGAGTAAGGGGTTTGAAATTCAGGTTTGTCTTTTTTTTTTTGGGTCAAGTTTTTGTTTATTGTTTTACTTTAGCGTATTAAATGTAATTCTAAGGGACTAATTTAACAGAACATTAATCTCAGTTAAAGAGAGCAGAAGTTCTGCACCATATTTAGCTGACAGCTACTTTCCATCTGCAGTCCCCAGGCAGGCACACACACACACACACACACACACACACTGTACTGCAAAGTACTGCACACAATATCCAGTGACCTCCATATTCTTGCTGACGTTGCAGTGTGAAAATCAAATGTTTATTATATTTTCCATAGAGATCATGTAAGCTTTACTGTGAATAATGAAAATTATTTTAAAAAAAAAAGGTTCAGTTCAGTTAAACCCGCTGTGAAAAAGACAACATGTCTTTTACACGTTCATGCATTAGTTCTTTTATGGAGTTTTCAAGGACAAATCTTATTTTTCATGGATCTTTTCACGCTTTCAATTGCTTTGCTATCCATGCTGACGATGTGCAGGTATTATTTCTTAACACTGAGGGACACTGAGCCCTAAATAAAATACACAAACAGAAATGTTTTTACACACACACACACACACACACATATATGTAGCTACAGCTGGGCAA
>JAQMCX010000033.1:6485343-6544731 GCA_029814765.1 Acanthurus leucopareius
CACACACACACACACACACACACACACACACACACACACACACACACACACACACACACACACATATATATATATTTATATATAGCTACAGCTGGGCAACAAAATCCACTTGGTGAAGGTGTATGAAACATTGTGATTATGGGTAAAAAAATCTGTATTTTTTATGCCAGAACTAATGACATTACTTTCTTAACTGCACCTGGATTTACAATGTGCACTTCAGAATCACCCATTAGAAAATTACTAATTAGAAAACAGGACTTTAGTTGGTTCAAGTTGCAGCCAGACAAGCAGAGAGACATTAGTGGTTTGTACTTTCGGTAAGAATAAATCTTTGACCTTGCGAGGAAAAAAAAACAAAAAAAAAACTACGTGCTTCAGCAGAGTTGAGATGCAGGTTGAATCTTTCTGAGACAGACTGAGGAACAGAAGGGCTGGAGGCGCTCCCGAAAAAAGATGCGACGAGTAGACCTTAATGAGAACACTGTCTGATGGGTTAATCCACTCTGATGTTGCAAAATTAAATGTTAATAACTTAAGTGGCATGAAGCTTTTAGAGGGGAATTATGATTGCTACTTACAGAGTCAGAGGCCCTTACGCTATTTAACTTCATTCCCTGGTGGTACCGGCCATACAACAACGTGTGTACTAATCTCTAAGAATTACCCACCGAGAAAAAAAAATGCCCTTATTGTTAATGTGGGGTAAAAACGTCCAGCATGGCAAACATACCTGGTTTACTTTATATAGGACACATTCAAAGTTCTAGTGGTTTCCCTGCTTTAGGTAAAGAGATGGAAACTGATGAGATTTTAGTGATTGTCATTATTGTTTTACTGTTTAATTCTTTATTGATTCCTGATCTATTTTATGTCTGGGGTGAATAAAAGTAGTCGAACACTAGCATTCAAAAAATGTTTCTGTATCTCTGAGCCTGAACTTCTTGTAAAAACAGAGAGGATAAAAAAGGTGTGCAAACACTCCACTGTTTCACCACCATTTCATTTCAACAGTCTGTCATCATCAGAACTACAAGAAATATAAGAATTTTTGAATATATTTGTTTAAATGTAGGTTTTCTTTTTTAAAGAGTGAATCTGCAAAGCCTGCCTGTGTCACGTTAATGTTATTGTTACAAAATAATTATGTTGGTAACAGATTTACTCCTCAGCGTTGAAACAGTGGCCCTTGAGGATCCAAGTGGCATTCTTAGAGTTTAAGTCCATGTTGCATTGACAGATGTTTCAGCAAATTGCTGGTGTTTCTATCCTTTACCTTATCATCATTTGTCATCTTTCTTTTTCTAATGAAGCAAAGCTTTGGACTGTTTTATTCTCTCCAACATCTCCATATTTTGCAAGTTTCCAGCTGCATAACTTTGATGTCATCGATTTTCAAAGTGCAACTGTCATAAAAAAATCCACCGGCATTGATAAAAGGATCCGATAAGCTCAGAAACTTGTGCATCAGATGGACAGGACAATTTAAAACCAGTTTTTCGATTTCCATCTCTGCTTAGCTGGTGTGAATATTTTCCACGCGACCACTTATTGACAAATAAACTGCAACAAATCACTACAAGGCAGCATATGAAGAAACATCTGATAAAACGTGATAAAATATGGCAAGGTGACGCAAGGACGAGCATTATGCCACTTAAGTGGATTGCATCAGGGTTTCATGAGCAGACCATGAAGCGGCATGAAGATGTAACGCTCATGAAACTGACAGTGGCAGGTGAGCAGACATCTGCTGCACAGGCAGCTCCGAGCGAGCCTTCTGTCTCCGCCGTGGAATAAACCCTTTAAACCCTCACTTGAACTGGTTCCCGCTGAGGGAATCGACAGTTTCTCACACATCATCCTGCAGTCTCTTGCTTAATGTTGGGAATAAAGGTCCCTGTCACCTGATCTCACTGGAAGGTCTGAATTTCATTGACGGGGAGATGGGAGCCGGGGGTTTCCCTCGCCGCCGCCACGTCTAACTGACCTTGAACAGGAATAACCATCTCTGTTAAGACGGTGCTGCTGTGGGATCTTGGATATTTTAAAGCTATGCAATATTCATGTCCCACATTTATCTCCATCGCTGACTAAATGCTATCTGGGGCTGATGTGAGCTACATATTAAGAGTCACCTTAATCATTAGCTGGAAAGGTTAACTGTCATTTAACACCTTTGGATAAGCCATTAGAAGTCCATTTCTGTGGCTTTCTGGCCTCAGAGCAGGAGACATCCCTGCTCCATCTCCTCAGCACTCACACAGCCTATTACCCCCATCCTGTCTGCCTGTCTGTCTGTTCATCCGTCCGTCCGTCCGTCCGTCTGTCTGCACGAGCACAGGCCACCCCCCTCACTGCACACCTCACTCAATTTTCTGGAGCTGTGAACATGTCAATAAAGTTGATACGCTTAACACTTAACAATGTATTTCCCTTCACTGCACCTGTGGGCTGAGAAATATTACCGCTCAAAGTGTGGGGCTCATTATTTACAGTTTTTAATTTAAAAAATAAAAAACTTATGTGTAAATAAGAAGGAGAAATGAATATTGAAACAACAGGAGACAGTTAAAAAACAAACTTGGGGATACTCAGAGAAGCAGTAACACTGTCCCCTGTTTCTTTTAATTTTAATTAATCTTTAGTCTGCAGAGCTTCTGATGGTATGAACCTGAATTAGGAGTTAATATTTTAGCTTAGTTGCTAATATTATTTATGTTGTGTTTGTTTTTTAAGTGCGCTCTGTTTAGTTCTCAGCTGTTCTCTCTCACTGTGGATGTTCTTATCTTATTCACTTGTGTATCGCAGGCGGCTTCTGTTCAGGGACCACAGATTAAAACTGTCTTTGAGCTACAGATATCTGCTGTTGTGTATTTCCCCTGTTAGATGAGCATTAAAACAAAACAAAGAAATATAATACTTTTTATTTCTTTAATTAACAGAACTCCATAAAAATAAGTTTGTTTTCAGTGTAAACATGTTTTTTTAACACTGTGGTTTAATATGTTTTTTGGAATCATTAGTTTTTTTTAACATTAAGCATCTAATGTTCCCACAGCAAGAAACACACAGTCTTAAAGGTGCATTTGGATGGAGACGATCTTAAACAATCTTTTTATTATATAAAAAAAAGGTATTTTTCATTTAAAAATTACTATAAATAAAAAAAAATGAACTTTTTCTATGTGATTTAACAAATTAATAAAGAGAAGTACAACTATTGATTTGCAAAACTGTAATCTGCACCAAACTGACTGTAATCAGTGGTACAATTCTCATAGAGGGTAATCAAAAATAACACAATCACAAGGTAAAGCTGTGGTTTTGGTTCATTTCTGAGCACCAACAGCTGAGCTTTCCCAAAAAAAAAACATTAACTAAGGAGGCATACAGTGAGGAAATAGGAGGATCAATACTCTTCACAGCTTCTGGCTAAATATCAACTCAACAGGCAACTTGTAGCTGTAATCAACCTTTTCTGCTTGATCTCCCTTTTCATCACAGCTTTGACAGGAATTGGCTGATGATGCAGGCAGAGGAAACCTCCTCTGTCGCAGTTCACACAATAATGTAAACTCCATTACCTAAAAGCCCATTTTGAAGGCAGCAGTCTGCCTGAGCTCAGACATATAATGGGCTTTAACGAACAGACAGGACAGTTCCTCTGTGAGCACATCCTGCCATTAATTAAAGTGAAAAAACTTAATGAGGCGGATGAAAATAGAATATACTCTCCCTCACTGCTGGGCTCTGAGTGAGACAATCCAAAAAAAGGCCATTTCAAACAAGATTAAAGGCATTCAGAGCTAACTTCTTCAACTTTGAAATATATTTTTTTAATGTGGGCTTCAAAGCATGAAATTTTAAAATTGTGATCCTTGAGTAAACGTCATATACTAACACCAGCTCCACTCTGTCTGTATTTGACTGAGCTGGAGAGGAAATTTTTTTTTTTGGAAGAAGCTGTCATTATTGTACAGACTATAATTAATCGCCATATCGATTTCAGGGAATATTCTTTGCAAATTCAGCGATAAGAGCGAGTATTTAGCCAGTGCATGGTGAACATTAACTTCATATTACACAGTCTGTGGTGCCACTGCTCTTTAAAGCCTGCATTATTAACAAAGCCAAATGCCAGGGGGAAGATGCTTGGCTGCCTTGCAACATCTGCGAAGGTCGGTCATTATGCTGCACAGGGAAAATAAGATGCTCAGATGCAGAGGGAGGGACAGTGACAAGCCAGTTCTTTATAACTTCATTACAACTACAAGGAAAATGTTAATGACTGGAAAAATTTAAGCCGCCGCTAGAAATGTAATCAAAGACTTATCCAATGGATTGGGTGTTTGCTTTACGCCGCTAGCTAAGACATAAAGCATTTTTGAGGACACCCTGGAAATGTGTAATCCCTTAAAACACAGTCCACCCGCTTGCTGCTTTCTGTTTTTTCATCTCTAGTGCAGCGAAGAAATCAAGGTAGGTGTAATCATCTCCAGAAATCATGGGCTTTTCCTATTTTTTGCTTAGGGAGACAAAAACATAACTTGGGGAATTTTTTAAGCTTGCTAATTAGGCTACAAAGTGCAAGACAGCACCCTCTGCATATTAGAGTCATTCTGATACTGTATACATATGGCATCATTATGATAAATATGCTCCATCAAACTGTCGGTGTCAGAAAAATCACCCCATTACTGCTGATTGATGGATGTGCACCACATTTTCATTTCTGCGCCGACAACAGAAGACTTGCTTCTCATGCTGCTTTTTTAAATTCTTCTTTTTTTAAAAAAAAAATCAGCCAACTCTCGGCAGCCACGGCACACAGACTTGAGCTCTGTCGGCTGATCTGCACCAGGCGCCTAGCATATATGCTAATGAAAAGTTATCAGCGGATCATACTTGCTAATTGAGTTCAGAGAGCATCACCGATAATAATCAGGATCTATTTGCATTCCTATTGCTGGAAAAGCTGGCGTATCTGCCTGCGCTCAGAGATAAGGCAAGGTCAAAGAAACGTCATTATCAGACCAATTTATTAAATTAGATTACATTTATTTGAGACACCTCATCTAATATTAGATCCATTTACATGCCAACATATCTGCAATTAAATTCTCGCAGCAGTTTTAAAGTTTCTCTCCAGTGCATCTTAAATACAGTGTATCCATCTCGGTTAACTTTATCATTCATGGTTTTTCAGATACACCCGTCTGTGAAAAATTTGCAGAGAGCAGCACACCCCAGGGGAGCCACGGCAGGCTCTAATGACTCAAAAATATCACTGGGGTGAGTCAAAAGCCTGCTCTCCTCTGTTAGACCTTTTCATTTACACCGAGGGGAAAAAAGTGCTCCTCACTTCCCCACTTCACTTTAACATTTAAAACACTTAGCCATAAAGAGCTCTTAAACTGAGCTGGGATACTGGAGCAAAAATAAATCTTTCCCATTACAGACTGGGTCTTAAATCTTAAAATGGAAATCTGTTATGGCTTTTAATTAATAAATCTGGAGTAGGGAATGGTGAAATGTGTTAAAACATTAAATTAAAGCAGCAGCGACTTGAAATTTGTATGGAGATTTTGAGATTAGAGCAAGTAAAACAGTCAGGTTATTTGGCAAACCAGAGGTTTTATTTAAGAACTAACATTATTAGTGTCAAATAATACCAAGAATAAACTTTATGTTGAATATTCCATTACATTTATTGTAGTTTGAGCATCTGTAAGTTACATTTTCAGTTTTTTAAAGGCCGGCGTTATGTCTTTTACTGTTAATGTTTATTGCGATAAAAAAAAGTTTTGGGCGAATTTAAACTCTGATCTGCTGGTGGTACGAGAACGAAAGTCAGGGCTGTCAGAGTCACCAAGATGTGTATCATATTTTGGGTTAATCCATTCAACTGCTATCAGGACATGTTACTGAAATAGGACAAATGTCAGCTTTCTGGTGACAACAGAGAAAAAAAATCCAATAAAAAGTTTGGAAACGGAGAAGACTGACGTCAAAAGAGCGATCGTCGCTAAAACTGGGAGGTGAACATCAAATATTGGTTGTCTCAATAACTGATGATAAATTTGGAGTCTTCTTGTTGCCGTTCAATTTATATTAAAGGAACATTGGTGCAGTGTCCTGTAGAAGAACTGAACTAATGTAAAGGCCAACAAAAAGTTTCTTCCGATGTTTTTGTTAGCACACATACAATGTGAAAGTGTATAAAACGACAGAGGAAAAGAAATGATTTCTGCCTGACCCACAGGCCAGTGAAAAGCCTGTCTGCCGTGCGAATGCTGTGAATAAAGCTGCAGTCCCTTTGACTTGGCAGCACCAGGCGGTGTGATGCCAGTGTCAGTGCTGAAGAGCACTAGCTTCCGCCAGCTTACAAACACAGAGATCTGAGATGTGACAATGACAGCTGAGGCTGCTTTTCATCCCGGCCAAAAGTTTGTGAAGAGGTGAGCGGATTACTAATGAGGCAACACGGGCTGATTTAGACAGAACTCCAAAATACTGACGAGTTGGACGACTCCCACTCTCTGCACAGGAGTCAGAGCGCTGGCAAAGTTTGTGTTGAGCAACGGATGAGATAATGAGGCACATTCAAAATTATTAGACGAATAACGAAGCAATTAAAACACATTCTAAGTGTTTTTTTTCATGATTTCTTTTAAACACAGATGATATGACTGAAAAAAACTTGAGCATAAAGAATAAAAACATCTACTTTTTCTTCTCTGAAGCTGTTTTAGGTGAGCAATGCGATATAGTGATAGTGTTCACCTGGATTCAACCCTTGAAAGTAGTTACCATAAGTGTATGAGAAATTATTATATAAGTGCTTTGACATATGAGCAGACTGACATTCAAACATTTTAGTCAGCGTTGTTTTCAGTTTGCATCAATGCTGATTTGACTGCCAAATCAAATACACATCAGATATGCAGTTATGAAACAGGGCCATTTGGTTTGTTACACTGTTGATCTAAAGAGAGAAGGAACGGGGTTATCAAAGTGAAAGGAGCATTCGTGGAGTGTTCGGCAAACATGTCAGTAACGTTCAGAGAGCAAAGACAAAAATGAACTGCAGCATATTCACTGGGTCTCCAATGAAGCATCTGCCTCAGAGTTTGGAGCCATTCTGATTTTGTTGCCGGCAGAAAAAAAAAAAAAGTCATGTCTCTTGTTTGCCAGCACACACACATAACAACAACCAAAAAAAGATAGACTTAAAAGTCAAAGTCATCTAAAAAAAAGGGACAGAAAAATAAAGTACTATTCAAAATTGAGGTACTTAATTTTCATTTCACGCTCTTTTAAACTTCTACTCATCTGAATTTTATAGAGAAAAATGCAATGATGTTAATGCATTTCCAATTTATTTTCTAATGGTATAATATAAAATGAATAAGTAAGTAGAGTTCTGGATGCAAAATAATCACTTCTATATGAGTATCAGAATACTTTTACTTTGTGGTATTGCTACTTTTGCTTAAAGAACCAGTATGTAGGATTAAGAGACATCTAGTGGTGAAGTAGCAGATTGTAAAAAAGACTAAAGGCCCTCTCCGAAACCAGAAATCATAATTCTGAACACTATATTCCATTTCTGTCATATTCTCCTATTAGATTTCTTAAAATTTAACACGCTGAACTTTAAGTAGCTGAATGGATTCTTTCACTAAGGGTTTCAAAGTTGTAAGCCAAGTTGACAGAGAGTTTTTCTGCACTGTAAGCCACCCTGCTTCCTCTTTGTAATGACTCTGATAAAACCATGTTGAGAGACATCACATTAGATGCTATCGCTCTTCGGGGGGCACTATAAAAAAAGACACTCCATGGGCAAAAACACATTACTTGCCCAGGTACAGGCGGAAGCAGAAACACACACAGACACAGATACGAACACAAACTCCAGTTAGTTCACTCCGAGTCTGCGAAACTTGTGTGTTTGGCATTTATCTCAAGGCTGGTGATTAACTTAAAGCTTAACCTACACTGTCATGTTGGCAAACAAATACTGATACATGGTGCAGCAGCTGGTGATGGAGTGCAGCATGCCATGGTTCCTCTGTAAAGCTGTGTCTTAATCTCTTTATTAAAGAATTACCAGGGAGAGTTCAAACTGCACACACACACACACACAAAAGAGGAAGAGAGAGACAGCAGACGACTGTCATCACATTAACAAAGCAGTAAAGCAGGAAAGTCATTCAAAGGTAAGGCTTTTTCTTTTAGCTTATTATACCAAAAGGCTGAGAAACACTGGTAACGTGCATTAATATGAATCATATTTTAAATACACACTCAGTTGTCAGCTTATGATGTGCACTGAGCTCAAATTAATGCAGTGCTACAACAACACAATAAACGCAGCATCCATGAAGGTTATTATGTTTAAATGTTGTTGAAACTGTTTTAAAGAGGCGTTAATTCAACTGTATGAACATTTAAGAGGCCCTGCTTCATAATGCAGTTTTAATCGTATTGCATCATACAGAAAGGTGTTTCTATTATTTTGTTTAACCCGATTATATCAACAGTGGTGGGTTACGTAACAGAAACCCCCTAAGTAAAGGAACGATTTAGTACAGGACAGCTGTATCAGACTGTGTAGCTTAAGAATCTGGCAACTACCTTTAGATGACTTCTAATATCACTACAAACTACAAATGGTTTAACTCTTTGAGAAAACTGCAATAGTTGTAAAATAACAGTCAGGAGGCACAGATTGGTAAAACACATACAAGTGTGTCAGGTGTCATAACTCTTATCTCCAAAGTAGCAAAAGTTTCCAGAAATTTATTTAAACATCAACTAAAATGTCTCATTGAAGTCACTTAATGGACCTTGAAATGATTTTGACGATGTAACATTCGTTAAGACCCACAGGACCTTGCAACCTGTCTGAAAACTAACCACAAATGGAGATGTGTGTGTGTGTGTGTGTGTGTGTGTGTGTGTGTGTGTGTGAGGTTTTTCAACGAGCCTCCTTTCATCAACGCTCTCCTTAAGAGAAGAGTATGTCCAATCAGACGCTCCTAATCCCACAGGCACTGGTGTTTTATCTTGGTGGGAGGTGGGTTGTACGGGGGCAAACAGAATCAAAACATCGTTGGCAGTCTTTTTTACTCTCTGAGAGTCTTCTTTCCTTCCTGCCTTCCAGACCTGCCCTCCAGGTCCTGGATTAGTCATGGAGAGAACTCCAAACGGCAGCCATCCAGCTTCAGAAACCCTCTCCTAATGAGTCTGTGAGGGACTGATGGCATGGGTTATCGAGTTAAAGAGCTGCCTCTTCAGCTCATCTGGGCTTTCATCTTTTCATCTGCCATGCTGGGTTCTGTAAGATCTCCCCATTCATCTCTCAATCCACTATTCTTACACATAATTAACAGCTCTGCGAGAAACTTTTTGGCGTCATTTGGGGAAATGAACTGATTATAAGAAAGGTCATCTGATGTTAACTCAAATCTAATATAGTTAAGGGTTTGATCATGGGTCCCAGTAAGCCTGCGAGACGTAAAAACGACGTCTCATGTATTCTCTTGCATGTGGAACAAAGACTTAAAAATGCAGCGACTGCGAGAAAACAGCTGCTCAGTTTATCTCCTCATGTTTCATAACACAGCGGCTTCTCGGTTTTAAAATTCGGTTTTAACCTTTAAAACACTCGTCAGTTTACTCATTAGCTTTCAGACTACACACCAAAAATCACAAATTAGAGTTGATCATCGAAAAACAACTTCAATTCAATCTGTTAATTAAGTCTTTCGGCTGCTGCAACATTCACAGCTGTTCAAAAGCTTCACCTAAACTGGAAGGAAAAGAAATTTGGCAATGAGCATTGTTAAGATTGATGATTATGACTGCACTTAGTATGTTTTGATTCAGCACATCTTGGGTAATAAGACTGAAGAGTGCCGAGCTCTTGAAAAGTTCGCTATGCAAATCTTTAAGGGAGCACATTAAGCTGACTGTACAAAGCAGCCAGCAGCTGTTGTCTGGTAAAGAGTGTGATGCAAGGTTTTTCATCCCTGAGAGAAAACAGACAGTAACAATAGTGTATAAGCAAATGCCAGCTTGTGCTAATTCAGTAAGCGCCTTTTACATAAAAATCAAGGTTTACCTACAGGGCATTTGCACCTCTAAAAAGGAATGAATAAATTCACAGAGTGTTTTATCTGCTTTTCTGAAGCTTTCATGAGATTGCCACTTTAAAGCAGAGCCTTTTATAGTATAGATTTTTTTTCGAAGAGTATTTAAGTCAAATCTTTTTGTCTGATTCTGTTGTGAATGCACAACAAAGATGGCTAAAATGCAAAATGTCACAAGGGGTGAATAAAAAGTTCTTAGTTCATGGTGTCTTGGACCTTCCACAGCAGCGATGACGCCATTATCGGTGTGAAAAAGGCAACCTGAGCTTTTTCTTTACCTTGCCGAAGAGGTATGTATTAGTCTGAGGCTGCCAAAGTGAGTGATTAAGGAATGTGAGAAACATCGGACCATCGTTGACAAGTTATTACCTTCAAACTCTCTGCATAATCACTCAAAGAGCTGAACTGTACATGCATGTAATGAGAGCTGTATAACTCATCTCCTTCTACCTTTGGCCAGAAATTTAGCAATCACCCATCGTATTTGCATCTAATGAGACACATATGACCACAGAAAGTTCTCTGTTTGTAGGTATGTAATCAAGTTCTGGGATAACTGGCCTCAGAGAGCAAACTGGTTCCCTGTAATTTTGGAGAACAAGTCAGAGAGTCCATCTCCACTGCCAATTAGCTGTCACTATTAAGCTATGACCAGTTGGCATGTGGGAAATGGCAGTCAGTGACTAACCAGCCTGATGCTGCTGTCCCCGGGGCAATTAGAGCCCATAAATCCGTTTACAACCTGGAGGAAGTACGAGGCGATGGGTGGAGAAGAAGGAGTGGGAGGAAACGACTGCTGCTACGGCTGATGCCCATCTCATTAGTGGTGCTATCATAATGTGCGGACATGAAAGAACTGTCTGCTGAGGCTGTGGGTGGCTATCTGTGCGGTGTGTGTGAGTGTGTGTGTGTGGATTGCCCAGAAACAAGACACTGTGAGGAAGGACTGAGGGGAATTCAAATCTGCGTCATGAGGCTTTCAAATGTATATTAAAAAGATCTAAAGAGTGTCAACTGAGTGAAAGCACTTCAGAAAAACATTAAAGGTCCATTAGCTAATCGAATAAATGACGACGCCCCTTATTGTGTTGAACCTTCAGGTGTCCTGTAGTTCCAGCGTTTTTTAACATGTTTTAGCTAATTGTTGTGGCCTCAAACTCATTTACTGTATGATTCAGTTTCATAGCTCTTATTATTTATTTTTTGCAGAAGCAGGCAGCTGTTTTCAATCAACAACCTCCGACAAACCCAGTGTACACCAACTATTCAGCACTAATAGTGCCGTGGGGATGATATTATTTTTGTGTGTCAGCCCGGAAGTAAGCGTCGCCCTGGTTTTTTTCAACAAAAAGCCAACGTGATTTTTCCACTGACTTTTGAATTATTGCAGTAACGGCTTTATGTCAGAAAATTGAGTGAACTGTTGGTGGCTTTCAGGCAGAAAACAGCTTTTAGATTAGTTTGTAATTGACAAATTCTTACAAGTTTCGTTCAACAAGATATTTTTCACAACACAACGCCACTAGTAAGATTTCTGAAGTGAAAATGAATTTTTCAGAGGTGAAAAGCTAACATTAGGCTATAAAGAAACTACGCTGTTGCATAAATTTAACGTCACCACCATTAAAAGCTTCCTTATACACTATGCCTCAGACCCAATATAACTTGATAAATTTACGAATTGAAAAGTTTGAGTCAGAATAGTTTGTCAGAGCAAAAGTACAAACACAATAAAGCTGTAAAGGTGGACTATTGAGAAGTTTAGTCACTGTGTTTGGCGCAATGACATTTAATACACTTGACAGCCTCTATAGCCTCTATAGTCCCTAAAGTCCTATTTTAAGACATATAAAAGCTTCAAAATCATGAGTGGGATATTTAATGATGAAATTTATTTCAAGGAGAAAACATGAAAGTCTCTAAAGCTTGTTTTAAACCAAACATTTTTTTAAAAAAACATTGACTTTGGCACTCCATGAACAGACAGACAGAGTTAAAACTAGCTGGTGAAAACAGCCGAGCATTCAAAGTTAAAAAAGTCAGATAGTTCTTCAGACTAAAACATAAAAAACTAAATATGCAACATCCAGAAATAGACCTGTCAGCCAAAGCAACATTTTTAAGGCAATAATGTACGAGGTTTTTTAAATTTTTTTAGTTCTTTCAGAGAACAGAATAAAAATTAAACTGAATTTAATAAAGCTTTTAATAGACAAATGAACTTTAGGATGAGGTGGGGGTCCTAGTTTGAAGCTACAGCCTCTGACATGTGACACTTTTAAGTTCGCAGAGAACTGCCATAAATGCATTCAGTCCCCAGTATGCTGGCAATCAAAGAGTGTGTAACAAAAGAGCATGACGCACGCACACAGCTTCTGTGCTCTTAGATTGTTAATGCAAAACATTTATAGCTCTCCCACGGGACGAATGATTGTGTCTGCTCGGGTTCTTCTCACCGTAGGGAGCAGGGAAACAACCGATCAAAAAACCCCTTTGAAGGATGACGACAAATGGAAGACTTCTGCTAATTTGTTGCAAAGCCGACACCCGCAGTATTAAAAACAGGCTCAAGTGCAAAGACTGTGAGATGAGTCAGGCTTTCAAAGGCTTAGTTTTCATTTATTTGAACAATGGTTTAACACGAGCAAGTAGACAAATGCACCGACTAGAATGTCGAATTAATGCTTGCTGTCACAAACAAGTGCAAGTGGACAAAAGGTTGCAATTGGGCGAGATTCTGCTGAGGCGGGAGGAGTGACACATCGCCTCTGTTCTGCAAGTCAGAAATAAAACATTTAGCGCGGCACAAAGCGTGATCTTAGAATGAACTGCCGGCGGCTCAGTGATGCTCCTCACATCCCTAAAGCTGCTCCAGAAAGTTAAGGATCACAGTGGATATGGAGTGTTTGAAAGAGCTTGTTAGTCCAGTGCAATCGCAAGTCGATGACGTGCTGTGTGTGTGTGTGTGGTTTAGGAAGATCAGGACTACGTGGTTTTATTCCCCGATGCTGCGGCTCACAGCAGAACAGATGTGATTTGCACACCTGGAGTGAACAGAGGAGCATCATCACCAAGCTGATGATGTCTTCTGCACTGCAACCCTGGTGCTTAACAACATTTTTAGGGCATATTTTGGGAATTTCAAAGAGAATCAGGCTCATAGTGATCAAATGAAGTGATGAAAGCAATAAAACCAAAACTGAGTAGCAATACAATCTCAAGGAAAATATCTTAGCCAGTGATGATGTTGTGATAGTGTTTGGAAAAAAAACAAGCAGGGAATAAAAGAGCCCACAGTCAACTAGTGGTTTCCTCTATAAGCTGCTGTAAATTGCCACTTTGAAGATCGGCTCCAACAGAAACAGATCCAAACGTGAAAAGCCTTTAAATATGGTGTTTTACATCGTTTTTGGTCTGATGCATGTTCCATTAAAGCAGATCTGTGTTTTAAGAAAAAATACAACTGCATATGTGAAAAAAAAAATGACATAAAACCTCTTGTGACTTCAGAGGGAGTTGTGGGAAATCTAATAAACTGCTTTAAGAGATTTGATTTGAGTTAATGTGGAGAAGAAAAATCCAAATGTAGTTTATTACTTGTTTAGTTTGGAGATAGAAAGAGTTGACACTATCAAACTTCTGCCGCCCACTCCTCATCTGTGACTGAGGCTAGAGGCTCACGGCTACATTAGCCACTATTAGCATATAAAAACAACTCTTAAACCAAACTGTAAGGCGTTGACTTGCATTATGGGTAATGTAGGCTCAAAGTTTTGACAGGGAACGAGGCTGCATGGAATAACAATGAAGACATCTCTGTGTCACTTTTTAGTTATTTTTAAAAGTGAAATTGTGAGTCTGACAGTATTTTAGAAGCGATCATGGATCTTTGGCCTTTAAAGACAAATCTAGCAGTTTCTAGCAGGTACAGATGCTGGTGGGAATGAAGGCATTTTCTCTTTTGGTTGCTGAAAAACTTAAGGTTTTTATCTGACAGCTGTTGTGCTGCCATTGTATAACTGACCCTTACAAGCATATTCCAGCACTTCTCTTGGCAGGAAATATAAATGGAAGCATAAAAACTAAAATTTCAAAAAACGCATTAAAAACCCTTTAAATACTTACCTTGCTATAACTTCATCTTGACAAGTGCACTAAGGCAAAGCTCTTGACTAAATACTTTAACAGAAAAGCACATTTCATCTGGGTTTTTTTTTTCCATATTTTTCCACAAAAATGGAATCAGGCAAGGTTCACATTAATAAAACAGAAGGCTGGGGCAGCACAACAAGCAACAAAGTAAAGAGCTGCTGCGACTAAGTTTGGAGATTAGCAGGCAGCGTACACCCCAGCATCTATAATTCATGTGATTATTTGCGGCGCTGACTGCTCATCTGATTGCTACACTGCTGAGGCCTTGTGCCGATATTTGCATGGAGAGAAAAACATTAGAAAATACCCTTACCCACTTCTGGATGCTGTTCCTTAGCAACAACAGCGTAGGGCGTTTAAAACAGCATGCTTTATGTGTGTGCGTGTGTGTGTGTGGAGCGTGTGTGAAGCGGGTGTGTGTGTGCGTGCGTGTGTGTGTGCGTGTCCGACGGTGTCTCACTTACTTATTTTGCATCATGTTCATTATGACCCAGTCTGAGGGGTAGACGTTTTTCCCGATGAGATCTTTAAACATGATAAATGTCTCCATTAGGAAATCCTGTAAGAGAAAGAGAGAGAGAAAGTTTTCAAAATGAAAACTGTTATTCTTCCCACCTCCATGATAAGAGCTATCTGGAATGAACTGTTGGTGGCTTTCAGGCAGAAAAAAACAGCTTTTAGATTAGTTTGTAAGGACGAGGTGACTCATATATTTCCTTTTTGCAAGTGGCACTCCAGACCTATAATCCAACGTGTTCTTAACGCTCACACGCTGTGGTACAGTGAGATTACAGCTATCTTACATCTCACAGGGAAACTATTAATGTGATATTAAGATAACAAACCTGACACTTAATTATCAGCTATTTAAGTGTAACATGACAACTTGATAACCAGGTTCTGTTATACTAATAGATGCTCAGCTTTAAATTCTCTCCAGCAACATCACTTTAGGGCAACAAAGTTGTCTAATGTGAAATCTCTGCCTGATTTTATTCCACTGTTCCGCTCACAATGGCTTCCTCTTAATATCAGTTGCAGCTAAATACCTAAAGCATAAATATGCATGTAAATCTATTTCTGGCTGCAGATGTTTCTACTCCTGGATGAATCCCTGCACTTTGTGGTGTCGTGTTTAGAGAACAACTGCAGAACAACAAAGTCCTTTGGGCTGCAGCCAGTTCTGAAATGTGGATATGGCCCGCGCCAGCTTCAGGAACAATAAATCTGTGGAAAGATCCAGCTTCATCAAAGTGATTGTTTATCCCCCCGCAATAGGAAGCAGACAGGCAGCTTCACACGAGCCCAGGCTGCAATCATGAAGGTCAGAGAGTTGTTTTCATGAATAAATACCGCTTAGAAGCACACACAGGCTCAATCAAGTACAATTAACTAGTAGTCTTACTAGTTCTATGAATTCTTACAATGGCAGCGACTTGTTTAAGGCCAAATAAAGGAAGAATGTGCAGCAAGTGAAGATAAAATCTCTGTGTACGTAAGAGTAAACCTCTAAATTATAAATCAGATTCCTCAATTTCCTGTGAAGCCAAAACACACAGTGGGATTTTTTTCCCACTTGTCACTTGTGTGAAGTTACATAACGCTAATCTGGCAGCAGATAGCAGAGGAATGCTGCTTTGTGGTAGGAATTTCTCAGAGCTGAAATCCATAACATCAATTAGATTGATCCCTTTTCTGCAACTTGTTGGCTACAATGAGTGTTACTGTCATCAAGCTCATGTCGTCCAATGAGGAGCAGCCAAACTTACAGAAACTCAACATCATTCTCTACTGAAGAAACATCTTTCTATCATGTCTAATCTATCTGTTGATTTCTAGGTGAGACAGAGCAAGATGGCGCTGAACTACGGGCCTGTGTTTTAAGTTTTTACATTATTTTGCAGCTTCAGGTATCTCATCTTGCACATAGAGACACACTGTTAAGATGTACTCACCACCACATCACTCCTTATCTTGCCAAAGGTGCCGATCAGATGAGCATAATGATAGTCGTCCATCTGCCTCAGTATGGCAGTCATGCTGGCCACGAAGCTCCCCTGGAGAAGAGAGACAGAAGTGCATTCAATACACAATCAAGTTCAAATTAAAGGCTGAGGACGGAATGACTCTGTGCCTGTGATTTTTATGGATGCCGACTGGCTGAGTTGATTGGATCTGAGTACTGAAGCAGGCCTCGCCTCCCAGGTTTGGAAAGGTAAGGCGCCCTCACTCAGTGGCTGATCTCATTAACCCACTGCCCTCCACTCCCCAGCTCTTTGTCTCCACTGATTATAACGCTTGTGAGGTCCCTCAAGTGCTGTCTTTACTTCGCAGTGCGCCATCCTGGCTCCTGGTTAGCATGCTGTAAGTGTGCTGAGGGGAGCAGATAAGGGAAAGCAAATGTGCGGTGGGCTGAGTGAAGAGAGGCTGCCATCATGCCAGTGATGCCTCTGGACAAAAGCAGAGACATAGAGGGGGAAAAGAAGTGGAAGAGACACTGGAGATGTATGAGCGTATTTTTGAGGGTCCATTCGTTATTAGTTGAATGACTGGATTGAAATCGTTGCTGTTTAAGGCTCACAGTTGTGTGAGAATTTCACAGGAAGGGATGAGATGAATTAGGGAAATGATTTATACAGAGAATCCTGTTAATCAGCTACCAAGAGACTCAAACAGACACAAAAGAAAAGCAGAAAGACACAGATGTATGTGTGTATTCATTAGGCTGCAGTTAAACAAACAAAAGACGTAAATAGAACAGAACAGAATCTAAATTCACACTTTTTAAGAGCAAGAGCTCTGGAACACGCCCAAACAGTTTAACCTCAACCAGCTAATTAGAGAAAAAGCACGAAAGATAAGAGAAAGTGAAACTAAGCCACCTGAACTCAGAAAAAAAATACTACAAATGGAAAAAAAAATAGAAATTGCACTTAAATGTTGAAGTTATGCAAAGAAAGCAACCCAAGTAAAACAAACAGATAAAGACAATAACATGAGATACTTCAAGCAGTGGGAAACAGAAACTGAACCAATAAACAACCCAGAAAACTTTAATTCACCGGATGAAGAATTTAATTTACGCCAATAATTAGAGCAGATAAAACTTCCTTAAAAAAAAGACAAAACCCTGAGAAGAGAGGCTGAGAAAGAACTTTAGGTTATTAAAAATGAGATTTCTTTGTCTTATATAACCATAACAATCCTGATGCAAAATATCTTAAGAAGTGTTTATATTTATTTGTGCCCCCTGTCCAGTAAAATGCATGTAAGCAATGTGAATATGTATCTGGTTACAAAAATTACAACCAATTCTCCACGAGCGAGAATAACCCCGCAACTAATGACCTCAACAAAACCCCCGGATTGGAACTGTAATCTGGATTGGGACCTCCTCGCCAGACTGAGGCCTCTGCTAGTTCAGCCCTCATGCGACCGATATAACTGAGCTGCTTCATGGTAGTTAATCCTCACAAGGCATTCTGTTTCACCGGAGAACTTCTCCTTGAGCTGTAATTAGGCCTGACCCACCAAAGCACAGCAGAGGTGAAATGATGCTGAACACACACACACACACACACACTTACCTAAGCCGACCTCTCTCCATTTTTTTCCCCCATCTTCCTGTCATTGTTTGCTTAATTTTCAGCATCACATCTTTACGTTTTTCGATGGGTGTAAATTTCTGTTATAAATATGCACGGTGACGATGCTTCACACACCAACACCACTGAAAACAATCACACAAAACACACACCGAAACAATCACTCCTGCCAACATCTATTATTCATCTTTCTTTCCGTTTTTTCTGTGTTATGCTATGTGGAGCTGACGGCTGCTTCACTTCATCTAAGAAAGGCTTCACAGACGCCACATGGTGACTCATGTTATATTATTATGGAAATGCTTCGCTGAAACACAGAGGGCAAGGCTCTTTCATCTGTGAGGGCATGTGAGCCTGAGAGGGCCTCGGTTATTTAGCATTATAGATTGAGAACAAATTCAGATGAATCACCAAAGAGACGAGTACCGAAGAGACAAGCGGCATTTTTCTTACTTGTCTTCAACTGGACAGAAAAGGATGACGTAACTTAATCACCTGAGTTAAAGGTAAAGCCGTGGCATTGGTCCTGGTTGGCAAAAGCAGCATTAAAAAGACTTTTTTTTTGCATGTCCAGCCCATATTTCTTCATTAAAATTCCTTTTTCCCTGCTTCATGAGTGTAACAAGGGTGACGGGTGGGCACTGGCTGTTGCAATCCCCCTCACGTTGCCCAGTCATTTTATTAATGAAGAGGAGCAAAGACTTGCAGTGATATTTTAAAGCAAGTGGCAGCTGATGCAGCTTCTCACCACGCAGAGGAAAGAGGGGAGATCAGCTGGAGGGTATCGCATGTTTGTTAGTTCTTTCCATCTCTGCAGCCGCGAATGAATCCCCATGATACGGAGCCTTCAGAGCAGACTCTACATGCTGTAAGCCTCAGTGTGGGACTTGTCATGAGGCTCCACAGCTGCATGCAGAAGCACGAGTCCCTTAAGCTTCCTCCAAACGTTCAGTCAAGACTGCCGACAGCACGGGACTGCAAGCGCACATGTTGCTCTCAGCTTTACTGCTGCAACGTGTTACTCATAAATTCATCTTAAGCTTCCTAATTTGATGTAAACATGTTGGTAAATTAAATATACGTGAGCGATCTGGATGCCAAACTCACAGTTTGATGTGGATTCAGAGTGGAAGATAAAGAGAGAAAATTTCTCCCCTTAAAAAAAAGAAATTCAGACCTTTTTGCCGTGCGGCAATTAAGATCTAAATGCGGAGCAGGAACACATGCCACGCCAGATGTTGAGGGGTAATGTGAGAAATAGAGATGTGAGGCATGACAGCGAACGGAAAGCCTCAGTTATGCTCCTCTGAGTGCTGCTTCATGTTGATGGGTGAAGAGTATCAGCAGGGTGCCATGGGTGCAGCTCTAACCGTCACCCAGCTGCCTCTGAAGACTGACCGCCGGCGTCTGGAGCGAACCGGTGGAACTCAAAGGCCAGCCTGCCCTCTCATGGTTCACCTCTCCACTTTTAGCGCCGGGGGTAAACTCGGTAGTGTTACCATGACAACATGTTTATTTATTTAATTTCCCCCTCCCCCCCCTCGAGAGGAGAAAAAACGGATTGAGGGAATCAAATAAAGCAGGCCAAGAAAAGAAGGGTTTGTAGAAGAAAAAAAGGAAAAAGAAGAAGCCTCTCCCTCCCGATCAATTCCAATTTTAGTGTGGGCGACTGAGGTATGTGACACACTGAGGAGCTGCGGTAGTAAAGGAGGAAGAGCCAGAAAATCCTCCTTCAGCTGCCTGACAAATAATAACAACTAGAAATCAAAACAAAAGAAACCGAAAAAGACTTCAGGAGCAGAATCAGAGAGGTTAAGAAATGCTGGCAACTCGTTTCATTGCTTTTTACATGAAGAGCACTTTAAGTCTGACGGCGTGATGTTTCCTCCTCCAATTTTGAGACTTGTTAGTCTTCTTACCTGAAGGCTGAATTATATCAGTGAGGAGAATGTGACACTCTTTACTCGTTAAACTGACAGAAATCAACAAGAACAACAGCATATACATCCACGCTGACAGCTCTGTGAGGCTCTAATCTTTACTCTTCACAAGAAATGAAATTGTTGGATGAAGGAAGAATGAAGAAAAACAAGTCTTTTGATTAAATTCCTCACATTTGTGGGACCAAATAAAGTGGCATGCACTACTTTTGCTAAAATTCTCAGAATCCAGTACCCCTTTGTGCCTGTGATGACAAATGTATAAACTGCAGTTATAAGAAACTGCACTCGTCACTGATGATGCATAATAACAATCATTAACTCCATAAACACGGACCTCCTGCAGAGAGCCTGTTCAATGTCTGAATAATTCTGTTTAATTTTGATCTAATCTAAGCTTTTTTCTTTTTTTTTTTCATTTTGGAAAGATCCCAATAGGCAAAAATACCAGTGGAGGTAACGGATAAACATTTCCATTTCAGAGGAAATAAGAAGCCACTGCACTCATTTTAAAATTTCTAAAAAAAACTTTAAATGATAGTCTAACTTAAAATACATTTTTTAAATCTTTTACATTCAAAACTTTTTCAGATGAAACTTTTGTGAATTTATTCAGTAAAATTTCATGAAAAATATGCATGACATTTGTATTTTTTATTAACAAAACTATTTAAATTTTTTTTTCGGCAATAATAACATTTATTGACCCACGTAACCTTTTATTTTGGGTTGGACAGATTTTAGGAATATTAGACATTTTAAGATAATCCAAGGATGATGTCACAATAAGCAAAAACACCAATTTGGGCACAGGGCGAGCATTTTAATTGTTAAGTTCAAAGGGTTAACAAGGGTCAGAAACTGCACTATCAAGTTGTCTATCATGCGTTTATCACAAAGGGATCATTGAATTTAAAAAAAAAAACAAAAATAAAATAAAATAAAACATAGGAGTGAGGCAAAGCTCACAACCTAAAATACAAAGATAACGAAAAAGAAACCAGATTTTTTCAGACTGACCATCCAGCCTTTAGTGGAGATGAAAAAGCACCTGGACCAAAAGACAAAAACACTCCAGATGCTCACAGAAGTCAGTTATTTAATGGCCACCGACTGAACCGTCATCAATCTCAATTATTTATTTACTGGAACAAAGTCTCAAACTGAACATTCTGGGGAAACTTTACCACTGATATCCCTCACTGTGTCCAGAAGCTACGGATTTCTGAAAACCTGTCCTCTCCATCCATCTCACGCTTGAGGGCAAATGAGGCAGAATCTTAGCGGAAATGAAGAAGCGTTGATTAGAGGGCAGGGCCAGATCCATCAAACCCCGCTCTGTGACTCACATCTCTGTGATAATTCATCTCAATTTAGCGCCTGACAGCGGAGAGCTAAAAATTGATGTTTGTTCTACTAGTGAAGGGTTGCCTTATAAACACAGCATTGTTTTGAGCCTTTAATTAAGCCAGTGGGGAAATGGCACACCGGTCTCTGGAGAGGTGTACGCCGAGCCTCAACCACGTCTCTGGAGGAGAGAAAATTGACACAGGAGGAGAGAAAATGATGAGGACAGGAGTCGGAGAGAGAGGGGAGGAGGGGGGGGGATGACCAACAGGGACCAAAATGACTCCTTTCTTTCTCCCCATTAGCTTCAGGCCTAATGAAATATGAATTTGCTGGCTCATTACGACGGAAATTACAGGAGCACAGAGAAAAACCTCACATGGCCACTATGCCATTTAATCTCAGAGGAGAGATGACACTCCATAGAAAACGCGAGTGATCCAACGCTGCTGCGTCACGGAGGCTTTGAGAGGAAAGATCTCATGGGGATGGGGGAGTAAAGGATGAGAAGCTCTGCTGGAAGTCACAACCAACAGCACACAATATGATCTCAATGATGTCGGGTTTTGTATTCTCTTCAGTTTGCATCCTCACTCCAGAGAAAGAGCATAAAGCATTGTTGGAGCTGAGATTCAAAACAAAACTGTCAACTGAGGCCATTTTCCAAGCTGAAATGGCATCAATAGTTTCAGAAAAGACAGAAAAAAAATAAAACAGGAGGGAGAAACATTTGTAAAAATAGCTAAAACTGCTTTGGATCAACCACATTTAATGTCCAAAGCAAAATATTGCATATAAATTACCTTATTAAAAATATAAATACATAAAAAATGTAAATGTAATGAAGTTTTTTGAAGAGGCAAACTGAATTTGCTTTCATGCATTACAGCATTTAACCCATAAAAATTAATTTCTGTTCATCAAAATTACATGTTTAGAAGTTTTTTTCTCAAGAAAAAGAATCTCTTCATGCCTTCTATATGCTCACATGCACCACAGAGCTCTGCTGTAGTCCATGTAAATCTATACTGCGCCCATCTCTGTCTCCACCCACTGCTCCCCTGAAGCTTTGCCTCTGCTCATCAAGAAGTCAAAACTCAACTCTTGCTTTGCCAAAACATCCAGTACAAATAAAATAAAGTATATCTAGCAGATTAGCATATTATGTAGCAGATTTGTATGGACACAGTAAAAGATGAACACGAAAATAAACCTACTAGTCGACCGATGTGTTAGCTTCTTTTCTCTGTCTTTGGGTTGAGTTAATGAAAAATTGTCAAAGTGAGTTTTGTGGCAAAACAGTGCTTGAGAAAGAGGCTGCTGCAGGATACAAGTTTGTGTTTTCATATCCATTGAATGCATCACCACTAAACTTGCAAATTTGCAACCTCAAAGTCGAACCCAATCCCTACCAGTGTTTTAAAAATCTTGAAACTCAGCTTGCAAATTACCAAAATCTTTCACCTGGCTTCTCCTCTGATACCTTTTGTACCTACTTAGCAAATCAACATGATTGGTTCCTCAGGTGTGTTACATATAAAATCCTGTCAACAATAACACCTGACTGCATTAAAATTGCATAATGTTGTTGCTTTAATAGGAGCAAATAATGACGTGTTGCTGTTGCCTTAAAAGCACTGCACGGTGCACTGCATCTCATATTTCTGTACCAGAGGGGAAAATCCAGCCGTCCTCCTCCCTTTTTCTCCAAACACTACTATCACACCCACACAAACAGCGCAGGCAAAGAACACAGAGGCTGGAAGAGCAGCGGCACTTGAACACTTTTCACACTGGCCTGTCAAAAGGGAGGCAAAGCTGACACATGCGAGCCACTCGGCTACTGCTGCAAGATTCAACCGCGAGCCCCGACATCGGACCAACAGGGTGGCAGGTGGGCAGGTCAGCCAATGGAAACAAGAGGTGCATCTGTTCAAGGCCGGCTGAAAACCCATTCACACTTCGTTCTCCTCTCCAGCATAATGCATTCTGATGTTCAGATAAACGCTTCAGGATACATAAGGATAAATAATAACCATGGAAAACATGGGCAGCGAGCCATGAAAGTGACCTGTTATGCCATTCATTCAGACAGCATCTGACTTAGACAAGCTTGAGGAAGCACTTTCACACTCCAATACATCAAAGCATGATACTTCCTTGAACAGACACCTTAATTCAAACAGGCTACTCCATTGAGCCATGGCCACTTCCTTTCAAAAGGGGAACTTCAGTGTGTCCAATGTCAGGCATTTATTATTCACTGGAAGGGAAATAGATGTTAGTGACCATGCCTCGATGGTCGTGGCAGATTGTGAGGACGGACCGGAGAGTGAGGGGCATGTGTTGACTCGTCTTGGAGCCATAACACGCTGCCCAAAGAGCTCAGACTGTTTGTTGCTAAAGGTCAAAAAACCAGCCTTAAATATTGTGCTTGGAGGCAGTCGACGCTTTAAATTAGCTGTTGGCGGTCGCCGGGCCTGAAGCAGAGCCAGCAAATCAAACCACTTTTGACATTTCCAGAAGAAGAAGTGGAGCACCGAATCTGCTCGAAAAACCAACAGCAGGTTCTCTGCCCAGTTTATTTCTATCAGCATATCAAGATCTAATTTTGACATAATATCCCCCTCGTAAAACTTGCGACGCTAACTCTGACACTGTTTTAACCTGCCTCATGCTGTGGATGCTTTTTTTGGACAGACTCGGCGCCAGCTTTGTACACAGGTTTGATGAAGAGAACAAAAGACTGCAGCAGATGGGGACAGACTCTCGCTGACGTATCTGCTAGGCACATTTTCAGCATTGCTTCTCGCTCGTAGACTTTGTTAGGGCACAGCAGACACATCATATCAGCCTGTCAGCTGAAATTCACACACACAGACACACACACCAAACTTCTCCCATCTACTTCACGATTGCGGAGAGATCTAAGCTTCAGTAAATTGACAGCTCTCTTCACCATCTAGTGATTCAGTTCCATGCAGTTATGACACTCGACTCTAATGTACTCTATGTGGATGAATGCACTCAGGATCCCACAGGACAGAGTGGTGTGGCTACAGCGAGTCTACTAAAATGAAAAGTTGCATATGTATGTAATCCAGAAATCAATAGTCCAGATGTTTGAGTGCGTTAGATCATTTATTGCATTATTTCAGTGCAAGGGAAGTTTTTTGGGCATCCTTTCCACAAAGCAAGGACGATGAGAAAGTCAGGAAACTCTATTTCCTATTCCTCTATGTAATGCAAACACATGGCACTAGTGTGTTGGCAGTCATAAGCGAAGAATAAACAGGAAATTAATATGCCATTTGGCGACAGAGGTGGGCATCGTGGCACAACGGCCACAACTGGACTTAAACTGGGGATGAGAGACAGGATGGTATGACGCTTTGCCTACAATATGGAAGATATGTAGTCATAAGCAAAGACTTTTTTATTTTCTCAACTAATACAAACATTTTTGTAGATTTGTTTGCCATTTTTCCTTTAAGTATATGATTGTAAAAGAGGTAATGTTGCTGTATTTAAGCTAAAATGTTCACGATCCACTGACCCTTCTGCAAGAACTAAAGACTGGATCCTGCTCTCCCTTCGACCAAAGCTCCGTATATACCATACAAGCAGGGGACAAGGACATCAAACACGAGTCCCCTGAGGGCCTGGCTTTGAGGTAATGAAATCAATAGGAGAGGAGAGTCACTCCAGTGACTTGTCCACTGCCACCGGTTTATCCATCTAAGAAACAGTTTGCTTACACAAGCAGAACGCTGAGCAGATTCCAATAAAAGAAAAATAGCAAAGCTCGTTCCAACCCCGCATACTGTAGGCCTCCCCTCCCGAAGGGCCACTATCCATTAAACAAATGCCATTAACCTCGGGTTCAAATCTAAAACACTTGCCATGCACGGAGACGGTGCAAGGTTAAGTCTTTACAAACATTATTCAGCTTTCTCCTGTGTCAAACCTGCAGCTTGTCATTGCCTTGCAGAGCAATAACAAGGCTGTGAAGCAGATGTCTCACTGTCACTCCAAAACAAGCCAGCCAGTCTCATAACAGTGTGTTGTAAGTGAGAGCGCCGTGTTCGGCACCTTGAAGGCGCAGTCAGTCAGTCAGTCAGTCGGGAAGCAGTGGTATTTCATGTCGCACTGTAGAGAAGCGGGATGAGGCGAGGGGATGAACAAAGAATAACAAAACTTTCTGTTATTCACAAGTGTCATAAAAAGGGCTCCGCTGAGAGAGCTGAGAAAGAGTAATAAACAACGGAAGGAGGTCTAATGGATTTGGAAGTGAGGTGAACCTGAGAACTCAGCTGTCACGTCTCCTGCTTCATTCGCCAAACATTTTCTGGGCCTTTCTTTCACAGCTGGAACAGCTGTCCTGCCGACTGCAACTGAATTACATACAGTCACAAAGCTGTCACCTACTCTCTCAACCATGCATATATTTATGGCTAATGGCCAAATATAAGTACTGATGCGATGATATATTTATAGAAAATGAATGAATAAATTAGATTAATGCCTTTTATGTCTATTTAGGTTCCTATATGAAGGGAGATGGTCAAAAGTTCATTAAAGTAAAGATCTAAAGAGGGTTGTGAGGTTTTGTATTAATAGATAATTTAGATTATTAAAAGTTTTTTTGAATTTTATATTTACCCATAAGTCCAGTTTTGGTTCATCTGCTGCCTCACTGGCCATGTGTTTTTTGAAAATACTTCACATGTTCTTGCTCACAGATACACAGTTAAATCACACACAGCAGTGGCAGCAGCTGCTGCTGTCTTGAGAGCTGCAGCTCATTACCATGGTACCTAAGGCTTGGAGCAAAAACTCGGGGTTTCCCTGTGAGAGAGTGAGGGTTAGCTGAGGCTAAAAGAAAAAAAAAAATTTCTAACCAGGCTTTTGCAGCTCTTTTCTTGATTTGAAATAATCAAGATTTCTCCGATTGTGTTACCTCCCCTCGTCCTTATTATGTTGATTGAACATTACAATTACAAGCCTTCTCCTGAGCAAACATCATTAACTAACCAGCCCATGACAGATAGATTAAAACCTACAAGGAGATCAGAAAAACTCTCATTTAAGCAGACGGAACTTTCTTCCTACAAGAAGAAAAGAGCAGTGAGGACTTGTGTAAAGTGAGACAACACAAAGTGAATGGGCTTGGAAACTCTAAAGGTTGGAAAATACACAGTGAGAATCAGTCAATGGGGACGCCTGGCAACAGCCAAGCAAGAAAGTGTGAGTGCAGACTGACGAGTCTCATAAAGGCATCCGTCTGTGTCTTTCTCAGGACCAACACTTTGTGTTTTTGGGTTTTGCAGAGACGTGAGGGAAAAAAAAGTCTGAGCAGATCCATTCAAAGTTGGAGTTGAATTCTCCTGCTTCTGACAAAGAAAAGTGCAGCAGGTTTTGGATGCACATATGGTGTCTGTGGATGGGAAGTCACTGACTGAACAGCTTCCACTGATGATGAGATGAAGGGATGATGCATGAACCTGCCAGATGTAGCCAAAACCAGAGCTGTACTTTCTCCACCGCAACCCTCCCTCCTCCCTCTGCTCTCTCTCTCTCTCTCTTTCTCTCTCTCTCACTTATGCTCCCTCCCCCTCTTGTTTAATCTCTCTCTCTCTCTCTCTCTTTCTTTCTCTCTCTATACACACACTCACTCAGACGCGCACACACAGAAAAGAGGAGAAAGCCAGAGAGGAAAACTGCGACGGCATGATGGGGATATTCTGCCTGCGTGGGCTCTGTCGCTGAGGCGTCCGGAGTTCAGCCACTGGATGTATGCATGTGTGTGTGTGTGTGAATGTGTGTGAATGTGTGTGCCTGTGCGTATGTGTGTGAGCGTGTGTGCGTGCATGTGTGAGTGAGTGAGTGAGGGAGTGAGTGAGTGAGTGAGTGTGAGCCCCTGCCGACGCCGTGCGGAGAAGGGAAAGGGGTAACACAGGAGAGCGGGTGGAGAGGAGGAAAAGAGAGGGGGAGTGTAGACTGACTGGGGCTTAGAGGAACCTCACGCCACTGGATCAGAGGACGCCGATGTGCAACAACTACTCCAACTACTGCTGCTGCTGCTGCTGCTGCTCTGCCTGCGTGCCGCTGCCTGCCCGTCCTCTTAACTTCTGCCATGGCATAGCCTCCTCTTCCAGCTCGCCTCTAATCCTCAAAGGGAACGGGCATGCATGGGCACAACCAGGGATCTAAGCTATTGCATCCTCTACGTCAGTAATTCACAGTCTGAGGTGAGTCGCTCTTCTCTTCTCTGCTCTTGTTCTCTCTCTCCTTTATTTCACCTTTCAGTCTGCAACTGCAAAAAGGGGGGGAGGAAAGTCAGTTAAATAACCTCTGGAGGAGGAAAATCCAGAGGATCTGCTCGCTCTGTGGGACTGAGCACGGGATAAGCCACAGGGAATGTTTTCACTGAAGATTTTCCCTTGTAGTCGGCTGATCAAATATGAAATATGTGTGGCAGATGAAAGGAGCTAAATCTCAGATTGATTTAATGCTTAGTTGTCTCCGATGGGGTGAAGTGTGGATGAGGGAGAAATAAGGCAACGGTTGCAAGAGGCGTTTCAGTCAGTTTAGAAAACTTCAAACATGAAAATGTTTTTATATATGTCAGGTATTTATTAGCGGGAGGGGGGGAGAAAAAAACTCCCTGCCACTGCTAGATGACGTTGATTAAAACTGGCAGGTCAGGTTTTTTTTTTGGGGGGGGGTTTGTGAGAGGATTCTGATCCAGATATAACCTGACTGCCTTCACATACATAGCTAAAACATTGCTGGCGTACGAGGGCTTGCATGATGCTGCATTTCCTCTCACTTTTACAGCTGAGTGAGCGTTACATAAAAGACACCCAAATCTAGACCAAAAGAGAAATTGCAGAATTGATGTGCGAAGCTGTTGTCCCATGTTTGAAGGCAGGTACGCTCGCAGCACAGAGGATTACATCATGAGAGCTGAGCATCAGACAGTTGGTTGCATCTGATAAAGGAGCCACACTAGAGACTAAGCTAGATTAATAGACTGGGAAAAAGTCACCAGTCTCCTTACAGATTATTGGACTATAAGTGTGTGTTTGTGCGTATGCAACGTGTGCGAAAGAGAGGGAGAGAGAGAGAGAGTGAGAGAGCATAGGTTGCCTGGAACCCTCACATCTCCTCTGTCCTTCAGTTGCCACACAAAATGCATGTCACTCCCACCCCTGCCGCCCCCCCCAACAAACCCTTCTGCCATCGCCATCTCTCCTTCAACCCTATCTCACATCAACGCTCTGATAAAATCTCCCCTCTGCTCTATTTCACTTTCCGCAGACACTGAGAAGATGACTGGAAACAGATGAAGATAGACACACAGACTGAAAGAGATATAGAGCAAGGGCAAAATAGATTTTGAGAAATAATAGAGTAAGAGTATGGGAGGAGGGGATATTGATTCTTTTATACAATGAAGAGTGTAATGTGCAGACATTGAAGAGTGACATAAAAAGTACACACCTGCTGTCACATGCTAATACATTCAAGGCAAATGATATTATAGAAAATAACAAGGCAGGGATGAAAGTAGGATGTCGTTCAAGATAAAATAAATGACATGTCGCCCTTCATCCGTCACTGCCTGTCTTCCTTTAACCTTCATGCCGCCTCTGTGGAAACTGGGCACAACCGTCCAGGAGTGATGGGCGTGATGGACCACCGCTCCAAAGCTAATCTTTATTTTTTAGGCTATCAGTGATATCAGTCCACACCTCAGCCAGTAACGCTCTGGAGAAAAGACAGAGGAAGATCAACTGTCCTGGAGTGTGTGTGTGTGTGTGTGTGTGTGTGTGCAACCTCTGTGCACATTCACTCCAAATGCGGAGGTACATGAAGATGGAAAGGTGGAACAAAATGACACAACAAGGCTCTTTGTCAAACAGAGGTGTTATGCACTCACCGGAGAGAACTGGCAGGGAGAGATGTAATGGACTTGGCCCTGCACAAACAGCATTTCTGGGAACATTTGCCTCCCCCAAACCAGAGCGTTAGGGTGGAAAGGGGGGGGTTTAAAACGAGTGGTGAAGTGGGCATTCGCCTCCCGTGGCCCTGCTCGCTGGGAGGGGTACTCATTCATCTAGAAAACAAATTGCTCTCCCATAAAAGAATGACTGCTTTTGGAACAAGCCAGATGTTACCTTTCATGTGCTAATAGGATTATTCATTAAGAGTCTGAATTTTTTTTTTTTTTTCCCCGGGAGCACCACAGCAACGCCATGCAGTTGAGGTGAATCGTGTGCGTCTGCTTTTGAAGAAGAGGAGGTGTGTGTGTGTCTCTGTGTGTGTGTGTGTGTGTGCGTATGTGTGAGTGACTTCCTACGTCTGTTGCATACAGAAGAAGAGGCTTTGCACCTGATCCCACCTGGGTGTTGTTGTCAGTGTGTGTCTGGTGTATGTGTGTGTAAAGCATGTGTTCCCCACTGCTTTGCAGTAGGGGCCCAGTCAGCTGGGGCTCCAACAGGCCCAGAGGCAGAAGAACAGAAGATAAAGGGTTTTCTGTGGTAAAGGGAAAAAGTCCGACAGTACATCTCTGTTTTGCTTTATTACTTTTCAGTGCTGCAACTAACAATTCTATTCATTAAGAATTTATCTCTTCATTGTTTCCTCAATCAAGAGTTCTGTTCATAAAACAGTGAAGCCTTGAAGATTTCCAAATCTTAGAAGATTTTAAAAGTCTAAGAGACCACAGGCATAACAGTTTGAACAGATAGTTTAATCTCATGTACGAGCAGACAAGACAACTATATTTATAGATTTTGGAGTAGTGATTGCAGAGCTCTGGGAGCTCACAGAAACTTGTATTATCAAATGAGATTTTACTTAAAAACAAACATGGAGGCAACCTGTTGAACTCCCTTGTTCCATGTTTTGCACAAAAGCAAAAAAACAAGAACAAAAAATGAAGAAGAAGTCATGAATCAGCATTACTAATACACTTAGAAGGGGGAAGTTAGAGGTGAGTTGGGACTGCAGTTTTATTATGCCCAAGGGGACCTGTGAAAGCTGGTGCTACAAGCTAATGTTATGCTACTTCCAGTTGGCAACAACTCCCAGTTTGCTTGCTCATATAATTTCTGCATAATATTCATTGCTGTTCCTTTCACGCTACAAGGTGTCGATCGTAAATTGAAGAGACTCACTTCTGAAAACCTTTTCGTACCAGTCTATAATGTGGAGCAATGCTGCAATTTTCAGAAGGGGCATTTAAGTCCAAGTGTCTGAAAGAGGTGGATTTACCAGGACCACCTCTTTCTCAGAGGTACCCAAATCCCATCAGTTGCAGAGAAACCCATAAAGAGCCTTGGGAAAACCTTTGATTAACCTGATTAACCTCTTTTACTGGGGCAAGGTTGAAACACAATCAAGTTTCCTCGTGCAAAGAAAGAAGAATACTGGAGCAAATCTGGAGTAACTGCATTAAAGTACCTGAGGAGGGTCGATTTCACTGGTGACAAGAACAAGTTCTGACTTGTTGTGCATCCATCTGCAGCACAATCAACCTGACAAAGCTCCTCTGACCACCAAGGCATGATCACACTTGTGAGAGAAGAACAACACCTAACCACCAAGCTGAAGGCCAGATAGGCCACCTTGCAACAGTACAAAACTAGAAGATGAGGGTGGACTTGGGAAAGCAATTCAGATCCCCTAAAGACACTGCAGAGACCACCCTTTAGGACAAAGATCTAAGCAGTTGGTCATGCTGGAGCTTACGGTGCCCTGTAAAGTACGAATTGAGATGGTCTGCAAGAAGAAGAAAGACCAGTATATGTAACTGGTGGAGGAATGCCGCTAACAGGGGTGGTGTGCACGTTGCATGTCCATTGAAGTGGTGGCGAGGGGCTCAGCACGAAGATCACAGAGCAAAGCTTTCAACTGGGCTTCACTGGTGCACACGGAAGAAAGACCATCAGCAGAGCTTCAAAGGCAGCTGAGAAAACATCCTAGTAGCTTTGGATCAGGAGGTAAAAGCACCTGGCTCATGTTTCATGGACACAGGCTGGTCAAGTCGCCCAGGTGAGGGTGTCTGAAGTTTTGACACCCAAAACACCAAATAAACCCCAGGTTCTATTGATGACGTGTACTTTTAATGTTTCTCACCATAACTCAGTGCCTGTGTCCTATAGGTATGCGAAATATTGCAGAGTGCATTTCCTTCCTCATAAAACATTTGCAAAGTTGATTTTTTATTAATGACCACATCATGTTTACTAGCTTGCGGTCTTCTTCTTCTGTCTTTACTGGCACATTGAAGCATGTTTTGGCATGTAGCTGCCATACATTTATAAAGGGAATGTGTAACAATGTGTAGGACCGTGTGCTCTCTTTTGTATTCAGGAAACTCCTCTGAACGCAAAGTGAAATATTTGAAAGACCATTTCTTAGGGGGCTGAGGGCTGAAAGAGCAGCTCAGCAGTAACTGTATTTGTGCTGCAAACAGTCACTTTTTCATCCCTCTGGCAAAGACACACATGGCAAGGTCCGGTTAGTCTTGTACTAATCAAAGATACATGCCAATGCTCCATGGAGAGTCCTGCCCACTTAGAAAGTTTCTTTTTTTTTTGTTGATTCTGCAGTGGCATCATACAGCCTCTCGCCACCACATGGGGCTTTCACAACATTCAGCTGAGCTAAGAGAAAAAAAAAAAACATCTTATCGACAAGACAGAATGGTTTGCAGA
Source organism: Acanthurus leucopareius (assembly GCA_029814765.1). NCBI lineage: Eukaryota > Metazoa > Chordata > Actinopteri > Acanthuriformes > Acanthuridae > Acanthurus > Acanthurus leucopareius. The sequence goes on from JAQMCX010000033.1 coordinate 6,517,272, forward strand.
GTGTCTCTCTACTCTCTGCCTGTTCTTGTTTATGGCTTCATCTTCCCTCTTTATCACTATCTCTGTCTATTTCACTCACGTTCAACTCTGCATCCTTTTTCCCTGCACCTGTTTATTCTAGTCTTTTTGTCTTCTTTTTCATCTTAGTGTGTGGTTGTGCGTATGAGTGGGGGGTTTTTTTTTTCCCTTTGCAAGGGATGACTAGGAGGAATCTGAGAGCAGCAGGGGAGTTCTCTAGTTACCCATCAGCTTTGAAAACCACAGTGTGTCAAGAAGACAAAGAGAGAGCGTGAGACGGAAAGACAGTGAGCGATAACACGAGAAGGGGGGAGAGAATGAGTGGAGGAGAAACAAAAAAACGAATAACAGAGAGGAGAGGTATGATGTTCTGCTGATAGATGAAAAGGAGACGAAAGGAGAGGGTGATCTGATGCATTCTGATTAGAGCAGGCAGCCTCTGCAGCATACATCCTTTCCTCAGGTCTGATCTCCATCGAGCCTGTATGTTCACTGACGTATGAATTACAGACTTCTTGTGAATCCATCAAGCTCTCAAGAAACCTACCTGGATGAAGGCGTAGCACAAAAAGCTGACTAACTATAGCAAGAAAGGAAATAACAAAGAAAAGAAGTACAATTCATGTGGGACAAAGTGAGTAAAAAAAGTAATAAGGCTCTAATATCCGCAGGCTACGGTCCAAGGATAAAAAATGACCATGAAACAGCAGCAGACTGGTACACAGGATACTGGGTTGTTTCATGATAATATTTCCACCATCAAATTCTACTGGGGAGGAAAAAATCACTAATGACATGTACAGCAAACACTCCAGGGTTTGTGAGATTCAAAAGGAGGCCATTAGCTTGTATGAAGTCTCATGCAGTCCCCCTCTAACATAAAGTGCACATTGAAGCAATATAAATATAAATTTAATGTAAAAGTAAATTAAAAATGCAAAAAATATATGTAATGCACTAATGGCTTTTTTATTGAAATGCTGTGCATATGGTGGAAACTTAACATACAAGGATATTTAAGTGCTGTGGATTAACAGCAAATCTGGATTCATCCTGCCACAGTATCAGACTCCTGACATCTAAACATACACTATATTTCTGCAAATATGCAAAACCACTCTGAAAAACTTCAACATTTTTACAGTAACGGTAAGACAGAACAGTAACACCTGAGAAAAATTGTGCAACATATCTGCATAACTAATAAATTTGCCTCATTAATCAGGTTTAGTGAGCCAAGCCATGCTGCACTGCACTTGCTTAGAAATTCATCTGACAATTAATATATTAAACATATTGACACTACAAAAACTTGCAGCATTTCAAAGGGTTTGTGCAGAATCACAATGGATCTAAATGTAATTGTAAATGGATTTGAAATATGACAGAGAAAAGAACATGTCTTTTCTTCTGTTTGTAATTAGGACTTTTCATACTTGCACTCTCAACAAAAAAAAAATGTTCCTTGTGTTATTTAGCCATTACTGCCACACCACATGATGATTCTGTGCAAAATCTTTAAAATGGTGCTTGGCAACAGCGCAGTGATCCATAATGACTGAGCAACAATTACTAGAAAGACAATCCCTTAAAATCCTCTGCTTTCCAGTGCCATTCCATCTTACGGCATTAAGCTACCATTAACTGACAAAGGATTTGCTGCATTTGGTGTCAGCCTAATGCACTGTACTGCTGTTATCCCTCAACACTGACCTGCTCAGTCAATCATTCGGCTATATATACCCTCACATCACACCCTGAGAGCATGGGTGCACCCAAGCTTGCCTGCTCGCACGCTGAAGCACAGACTCAGACGGAAAATAAAAAACCCACCAGTAAACCCATGATGCGGAATGACCTTACCAACACAATCTAAAGTACACCACGAGCCTGCGTATCTTTTTACTGCATAATCAGTGTGCTCTTAAGAGACAGATCAAAGACTTTTGGAAACACTACTAAGCTCCGTGTAATTATGAGAGGAAGTTGACAGGAGAGAAAAGAGGCAAACAAAACATGAGTAGATAAAGCTGGATTACAGAGTTTGGAACTTCCATGGCTGTGATGATACTGCCACGCTCATTTGTTCAAGCAGCATCTGAGCCCATGCTGAGCTGTAATAATGTAAAACTGCAGTGATGGAAGAGCAGGATTTTTTTTTTTTTTGTTGTTGTTGATCATGTAGTACAAGGACAGACTTCAAACTCATTTTGTCTCAGTCTCAATTCAAAAATCCAATGCCGGCTGCAAATATTTCCCTGAGATTTTTTATTCAGTAAAAAAACAGATCAGAGCTGATGTTGGAGAGTTTTTGAGAAGGGAAGGATTTCATACACTGTAAAAAGTAATGCCACAGACTACATTGATAGATTAAGAGACTATTAAACATCTTATTCTAGACTAAGCACATGCATTATTGTGTTACTGTAATCGCCTCAACTCCTCTGGGATTTCTTTGCACAAAATCTGTAACCTGGCCAGAGGTATTTGCTCTCATTCAGCCACAGGAGAGGGGTGTGAGGTTGACCACTGATGTTGAATGATGGTTTCTATTCATCACGAAGGTGTTGGATTGGGTTAAGGTCAGGGATGAAGCATGTGCAGATAAATAAAGTTTGCAGTAAACTCAGGAAACTCTTTGTGCATGAAGCACTGCTCTGTTGAAAGATTAGAGGAACTCTGTAAAAACTTTTGCCACAAAGTGCACAAATGCTTGAAATATTGTAAAATTTTTCCTCAATTGGCTCAAAAGCAAGGCAACCCAAAATACATGACAGTGCTATATGTGTCTATATAAAGGTTAACTTGATAGCTCAGTACTGTTCTATTTGTTGTAAGCTGCCAATCAAACAACCAAAACATTACCTCTGCATAAACGGGAAAACATTTCAAAAAAGGTAAAAAAAAAAAAAAAAAAAAAAAAGATAATGGGAATGCTCAGTAAAACACTCTGTTAAATACTCAAACAAGAAAGGCTGTTTAGGCAGCTGTTGCTAATTGACATGTACGGCATATTTCCAACGTTTAATCAATTCACTGGTTTTGTGATGCATACCATATTAATGAATTTTCCCTTCGGTGAAGCAGAAGCGATAAAACAAAATTAGTCAGGCTCGAAGTTACGGTAAACATTCAATCCCCAGGTTTAATCAGGATACTAAAAATTTTCACCGCTTAAGATTTTAACCCCCGGCAACCAAAACTTTAATTCGGCAACCGCCATTCATAAAAACTGCCGACTCATAGTTTAAAATAATGCAAGTAATGGTGAACCATTTTGAAATTCAAGGTGTGTTGCATTAAATGAGCACATTCTCTGGCATAAAGACCACTTCCATTAAAGAATAATGAATTGCATTACTGCAGTAATCTGGATTGTCCTTGCAGCACTCCAAAGCTTTAAAGAATGGCTGAATTGGCAAAGGCAAAACTTCACAAGACCCAGCTGTGCAAGACAGACTCTCACCATGCACAGAATGCACTTGTGTCCCTAGAAATAACCCAAATAATGACCTATAGTGCCAGTGTGACAGCCATGCGAGCTGTGCTGCTGAAACAAGGTCAGATTTGAACAACACGTCTGATGTGTTTTGCCATGCGCACATGACCCTGTGAGGTCTGTTTTTGGTCTGTCCTACTGGGTAGAAAATAGTGGGTCAGTTCACTTCACTTACTTGAATCTAAATTGAAAAAAAAAAACGGATCAGGGCCCCCTCCACCCTCTAAAAGAAAGGGGCAGTTGTCACAGTCTTGCATGATGAGTCATGCTGTTTATGCAAGAGGCCAGAGGGTGGTGTTCACGCCCGAGGTGAGATACGAGTGCTGCTACAGTCGCCCGGGCCTGAACCCAATGGGTAGCAAATCAGATATGTGGTGCCAGGGACACATCATTCAGCCTGCAGTGCTGAAATGTCAAGAAGGATCAAATTTAAATAAGGACATGATACAATACCATGACAGTGTATGCATTGTGGAGCCTCTGTGCAAGGGGATAAGGAGCAGAAAGTAATAAGAAAGCGGTGTTGCAGTTTGTGCTGACAAACTACATTTATGTCTCAATACTTGATGGTTTAGAGCGCCGTGGCATCTTGAATTGGAATCAGATACAAATTTGTAGATACTGAATATATTGTTTTATTTGGATCTAGTTTGTAACACAGAAGTATTCACTGACCTCATTTGGAGAGGGGATGTGGGTCAACAGTTTAATCTCTTATTCAAAATGTCATCCTTTGGACAAACAATGATGGACCAGGAGAGCACAGCACAGCCCTGCTGGTGAATAGACAATAGTCTGGGACTTAACGTTGCATGGTCATACAGTCAGAAGAAAGGGAAAAAAAATCACAATGCACTGGATTGTGCTATATGTAGCCTTGATTATACACCTTTACATTTGATGTTTTGTCATTCTGCTTTTTACCGCTCAATCAATCCAAACACAAGCAAGGTAGGAGTCACTAGGTGATTAAATGCATTCAATACAAAGGTGGAAATCTCACTGATACCTACACAATGTGCTTTTATGTGAATAACTGCTATAACTGAGGCTAACACTTCAGAATTTGTGAATATGCTTTCCACTTTTCACACACTGGATGTTGCTAGATATAACACATGCATCACCATATGTTTAGTGGGGGTTGCAGTATATTCTGTTTCATGTTTTCTGGCCTTTTAGACACTTTCCACAAAAAAATGCATTGCACTGTTTTTTTGTTTGGTTATTTAGTCACATTAGTAATTACCTGTTTGTCGAGAATCAAACAAACATCTGCCAGTAAAGCAGAGAGCAGCAGTCTCTAATCTGTTATTCTCAGACAGTGTTTTCAGTGACATTACTGGGCAGTGTTTGGACACTTTTAGAGGAGACTGTCAGTCTGTAAAATTGAAGGGTCCATCTGTCTGTAATGGCTTTTTTAAGTTTTAAACACAAGGTTGTTTTTTTAATGAAAACATTTCAGTGTTCAAACAGGAGAGGACTGTTGCAGATAGTCCCAGTGTCTCTGAGATATTTAGCATCTGGATACTCTTAAAGTTAGGTATATGTTAAAGATTTCTCATGCCAAGTCTGAGGAACAGCAGCTGTCCGGTTTTGAAGAAATTTATGGGAGAACACTGTGTGGGAGAATATCATAATTTAATTTTAATTTTAGTGCATACATCCATCCTTAGGGAATGTGACTGTTTTTATAAGGCAGATTGCCACCTCAAAATATTACTGAATGATTCTGCCAACATGTAAAACTGCTGTATTTATAGACGATAAGGCCTGTCTACAAGGGGCTCTTAATGTCTGTAGATGAGACTGTTAGATCTCAGATAAAGATAGAGGGTGGCTGTCTCTCCCTGAACAGAGCCAAAGAGTGGGGCAATAATTAAATAATATAGTGCCAGAGCAGTAATGTGAGGGGAAATACTGTTAAGAAAAATGTCCATTCTATAGCTCTCAGGTAAGTAAACAGACAGGTTTGAAATGGGAAGTCCTTCCTTGTTGACAGAGAGCAGTCATGACAGATAAGCTGAGGAGGATAATTGTCCTATCTGATTTCACTTCTTTATGTGCATGTGCAGTGTTTGCTTATTGTAAATCAACAAGCAGAACGCAAATTATATTTGTGTCAGAGCATCGGGGGTAGACTGCAGAGTTGTGATGGTGCTACCATACCTGTGGTGGCTGGGATAGATAATTTCATATTATGTATGCATAGGATGTTTCTCCTTCGGGGGCTGTTGTTGTGCAGTTATCAGATAAAAGTTTTCAGGTCTGTTTGTGGGTATTGGCCAAATTTTTAAGCAAGTTCACTTGTCTGTGTTTATTTTGAAAATGGAAAATGTAAAGATGACGCACTCACAGACACTAGAGGAGTGCAAATGTTTCAACAGAAAGGCTAAAAAATCTTATTTCATTTAATTACTATATTAACTGTGAGTGGAAAAGGTCAGACAGTGAAGATTCCTGCTGAACCTAGTGGACCAAGTAATAAACTTCAGATCTCTGGCAAAGTCATCAGAATAGTCAAAAGTACATTGCTACTGTTAAAAAAGTATGTCTGAGTGTGCAAGCATTTACAAACAAGCTGAAAGAACTAAAACTGTGGGAGGGGGACAGGAGGAACTTGCCATAAAAGATGCTCTAAATAGCAAAAAGAAATTAATAAAAACTGTATCAAAACTGAAGCTCCTGGTTTCACACAAAAAGGGTATTAAAAGTATTATGGGAATCTACAAGGATGATGTGTATGGCATGCTGAAAGCATTGCCTTCACAGTTGGTTTTAAGTAAATAAATACAGAAGGACTAGCAAGCATATAAGACTTATTAAAACTAGAAATTAATAAAAAAGAGGGAATTTCATTCAAGGGTAAATTTACTGTAAATGCATATGAAAATTCAAAACTTGCATGACCCTTACACACCTTCAGTCAAATTTAGACACTATGTTCAATGTCAAACTAAATTGTTCTTGTTATACTAAATTATGAACAGAAGTGAAGTGAAGGTAATAAAAGAGAAAAATCTGCTACTTTAAAATCTGCTATGAATTCTGGGAATGCATAATAACAAGATAAATGCACTTCTGAGTAATGCTCATTAAATAATTGCACAGGTTCCTCCCTTCTCCCCAGGCTAAGATAGCGTGTGTGCTCTGTCGAGGGAAATGTAATAGCGAGGGCAAGGGTCTTTGTCTAAGCCATTCATTACTAATGATTAACACTGCATCTTTCTCCATGCCTCTCAGGAAACATGGTGAGCAAGGAGGGCGGCAAATGCATGCTCACCAACTCAGAGTCTGACTCGGAAGCGGCGCCCTTGCCCCCCACCTCGCTGGCGCTGGAGGTGAAGTATTCCCTGGAAGCCAGTCGACAGGTGAGGAAGAGAAACAAGGCCCTGCAAGTGCGTTTCAAGGATATCTGTGAGGCACAGAACGAGCAAAGGGAGGCGGAGTTGCAGGCAGCGGGGAAAGGTGGCAAGCCGATCTCATACAAAGTGGCGTACCGCAAGTACATGACCGTGCCTGCCCGCAGATCCATCCCGAACGTCACAAGGAGCACAGGCGTGCAGACGTCCCCTGACCTAAAGAAACGCTATCAGACCTTTCCCTTTGAGCGCAAGAAAGGCCACACCTTTAAACACGTGGCTGCCGTGGAAACTTATAAAGGTCAGAATAACGGTTTTGTCATGGAGGTGAAGCAGTCCAAGGCTGCTGAACAGGGTTTAGATGAGGAGGAGGAGGAGGGAGCCTGTGGGGGGAGTGGAGTCCGGAGGACCAGGGCTCTGCTCCATACTAATGAGTGCATTGCCACAGTGGAGCAGCACACTGCACCTGATGGCCTGTGCTCTGACGCTCTGCTGCTCAGTTGCTCTGCAGACACAGACTGCCTTGCAGACACGCAGAGAGGAAGCGGAGTCGGAGCACCGGCAGAGTACCAGCTCTGCAGTGTCCCATCCAAAACCAGGACAGGATTACAACACAGGGAGGCCGATACAGACCGCTCGACCAAGAGGCAGCTGCTTAATCTGGAGGAGGGCTCGTCCCAAACCCTGCCGGACAGGGCCTCCAAGGTTACGGGCCCCATCGCCTGGAACTCCCTTACCCAGGTGGAGTGCCTGGACAGTCCCTCTGTGCGGAGCAAGCGAAAGAAAGCCCTGCAGCTCAACGGGCTGCAGAGTGAGACTCTACCACGTTCCGGCAGAGGCTGTACAACACAGGCACAGTGCCACACAGGACAGTTATCTGCCCGGCCTCTACGGGGCATGGAGGAGCCTCTGTCGCCCTGCACAGGTGGCGAGGCTGGTGGGGCACCGCCCGACCAAACCCAGGAGGCCTGTAAGCAAATAGTGCCTATGAATCAGGACGGGGATGTAAAAGCACAGCTCCAGGCCATGGAGAATCTCATCAGCTCCAGCCAAGAGACCATCAAGGTGCTTTTGGGGGTCATCCAGGAACTGGAGAAGGGGGAGGCCCACAGAGAGGGGTAAGACATCTTACTTAAAGACTGTGCTTTGCACTTAAGATGCACTAATTTAACTCTCTCTCCTTCAGTGGTGATCTCCTGAATTTTACTTGAATTTTATGACAACATTGACAAAAAAATGTGGATTGGTCACATCATAGCTGATATCCAATCTGCTTTAGAAGTTCTCAATCTTGGCCTCCTTTCCTTACACCCCTGTCAAGGACAAGTTAGCAAAAATAATGACACACATCTAAGAATCTGATTTTACAAACAGGCCCTAATGTTCGCAAGGTAAAGCAAGTGAAACATCAGAGACATAGAACATATTCATGATTCAGCACAAACAGGAAAAGTACCCTCTTGATGTGTCACATTATTTCTCGATCTCAGGGACAAGCTTGTATGTGTGACAGCTCTGCAGAGCTGCGACTGAAACACCCAAAGGGTGTCAAAAAGAGATCACAGTGGCATGTAGCTGGGATGATGTGACTTTCCCTTGATGAGCCCTGCAGTCCTATTACTGCACAATGTCCTTTTGTGATGATTTCCCCCCGGATGTGACGGAGCTGCTGCAGAACTTATTTACAGACACATCATCTCACTCAATTTGGCCCGAGTGGTTTGATGACTCGTTGTGTGAAACACTGCCACTATGAATGTTGCCTTTAAACAACATTCAACCTAACGCTAGGGAATGGCAAATTATTTTCAGTATTTATGAATGGAACTTATCCAGCCATTGACAACACAACCATGTGTGTGAGGTCAGAATTCACTGTAATGTAACTTATGACAACCGGTAATTTGCTTTAGAATAACTGAGAATACCAACAGTCACATTTTGACTATGTCTGAACATGAGCATTTAATCATTATGATACTGAAAAATGAATATACTCAGGACAGCATCAAATCGTGTTGTGACACTTTCAGGTTCTTTTATTAAGTAAAACACGAAACTAGACATTTAATAATTGTCCTCATTCAGTTGCACATCATGTTTATCTAGTAAGTCCATGGCCTGTGAAAAAGCCATTTACTGTCCAATGGATACTGAGTATATACAAAAGGCCTGCAGATAGTATCTAGGCCGCTGAAATAGAGGATTGTCTATCCAAAGGGATGAGGCAAACAAAATGGCCAATTTGTTGAGTGAATTGCTAGGGCTTCGCACTCAGATCCCTATCTCTCTCTCTTTTGACCAGCACTGTAGTGAGGTACAGAGTGAGAAAATCCACATAATTGACATCATTCCAACCTGGAGTCCAAAACCTGGGAAAGTTACACAAGAAAGACCAAGAAGGCACACAACCACATAGTGTATGAAAGCAAGTCTGAACAGCAACTGAACTGAACGACAGGGCTTGAACAGATCTTACGACAGTTTGAGTGTCACATCACCTAAAAAGACAAAAAAATCTCTTTCAGTTATGCACAAAGCAGCGTAATCTCCTTATCACCAGGCTCATAAAAGTGTGTTGAGAGTGGAAAAGTATGCAGACATGTGGTGCAGCGTGGGGAGCCATCATCTCCGTGTGCCAAACACATCTGGCTTATCAGATGTGTCTAAAGTAGCAGGTGGGAGAGGAGAAGAGAAGAGAGGAGGGGTTTTTATTAGTAAATGATAATTAGTGACTACTGTTTAAAGGGCCATCTGGTCACATTTAAAAAAAAAAAATTTAAAATCCTTGTATTAATTACAAAAGCCTACATTAAGTTACAGTCAGCGAACAATTTAAGCCTCTTGTAATCCATCTGAGCTCAAGTGAACTTCTACTCTTCCACATAAGCGCAGTCATCTTCATCCTGCACATATTACCAATTTCCAAAGTCTTATTTGTGGTGAGTCAAATAATTCTAATGCTACAATAATGTTACATTAGCTTTATACTGCTGTTGCATAAATGTCACTGACACAACAGTAAGGAGTGCCCACAGGCTGTAAGTAAACTGTGAGTGCAATTACATCTAATATATATGGTAAAACTGCTTATGTTATATATTGCATTCACTGTTTACTCAAGGAAATGCAACGTTGTGTGCATTCATCACTATGCATGTGTTCACGACATGCCGCTCACACATGAATTAAATAGAATGGCTAATGTGCTGAAACTAATACCAACCCCACCCCCAAGCTCCACACTAACAGAGCTGTTCGTTCCCTCCGCTCCCCTGTTCAGTATCACTCCATGCTTAACTCAGATTTCACTCAACTCCACTCAAAAGAGCCGCAGTATTCCATCTTTTTATATTTATTTTACACTTAACAAGGATGACTTCTTAGTTTCCTTTTGATAGTGGTTTGTAAATGCAATTGTTCAGCTTGCAACGGCTGAGCTAAAAGTGAGTGGGAGCCATAAACAGATGCATTCTGGGCCGTGCATGCTTTTGACTCATAGTGTGTGCAAAACTGGAGCAAACCTATAGATAAACACAGGCGAGAGTCCACCTGTTTAAAAAATTTGCTCCGAGCTTCATTCAAAACCCTGCAGCTCAGGCTTCCTGTTGCTTACACGCCACTCTGCCAACATGCTCTGACACACACATGCATCCCTCAGGTGCAACCCTGCCCTGGTCGTCCAACCGCGTGCGAAGGTTGTGATGCAGTTCATAAATACATCATTGGCTGCATCCAACAATACACAGCTTAAATCTGCAGCATCATCAACCGGCGTTGGCAGGCCAGACCAAATTAATCACACTCATGGGTCCTTGTTGTCTATTAACGCTGTGAGTGTGTGTGTCTCCATGTTTTTATGTCTTTGGACTCCTACCCACTCAGTGACCTTTGGGAGAGCTCAGCGAGTAGCACAAAGGGGGGTAGGGTGTATAAATATACTGTTAATAGCACTTTTGGCTTCGCTCTCCCCAGGGAGGCCCGCTGAAATGAGCTCTGGTCTCTTATTTTCTCTTATCAACTCAGTGTGAGAGAAGAGGTGGGCAGGGATGAGTGATAGAGAGAGAAAGAGATCTAGACAGCATGAGGGCGAAAGATAGAGAGAATTAGGGTGAATTGTTCAAAGGACGCGATCCAGTTGCCCGTGCACCCCATTGGCTGCTTATCGATTGGCTCACCTGGGTGGAGAGCGGAGACCTTGAACTTCCCTACGGCGCTGCATCACCCCCCCCCTCGTTTCCAATGGCGAGACCCTTTATTAAGATAAAACCAAGCTGCAAACTTCAAGTAAGCTTCCCCATATCATCACACCCATCCTCCTTTTTGTAGACTCTCCCATTACCTCATTCTGCGACAGCCTTAAATAACAATATTGATATCAACACCTCTAATATACCTGTCAGAGTGTACAGCATAGAAAAGAGTAGATAAGGAGGGAGAAATTTATGATAGCGGTTTAATTTTTATTGGTGCTGCACCTTATGGGCAGCGTGACAAGAGTTCCTGAGAGAGAGCTGGAAAAATGTCTCTGCTGCTGAAAGATGAGAGACAGCAAATAAATGGGAAAGTTTAACCTCGATGAGGAGAGGGACCCAATGTCTTCTGCAGCAATGTTTATGTGAGGAACTTATGACAGTGATTGTTTGCAAAAGGGTTGGTTCACCCAAAATGACACAAAAACAAGCAAAAACAAAAAAAATTCTCACTTTGCTTTATAGGTGTCTGTTACAATTTGATTTTAGCTTCTATTTTAACTCAATGGATGTAAATTAAATGCGAATATTATATGAGTATACATAATTTATTCACTGTGACAAGTGTTGTTCCTGTTCATCTGAAGGTCTATGAGTAGAGTAACAAAGACTTGGTTTCTAGAGAATTGTTGCTTTGTTTGAATTTTTAAGGTCGTTTTTCAATGCTGTGAGACTTGCAAATTAAATTCCACTGACCTCCACTACAATGATACAGATATCTAAAAAATAGATGTCTTAAATAAAACCACAAGCTATGTTTATTGACATCTGGGTATCACCTGTGAACAAGTGTGTCTAATTTAGGTCAACAGACCTTTTTAAATAGTGTGCTTCTAGCTGTGATTCGGATTTCATATTTGTGTGCTAAGGGGATAAATGAGATTCTGGTACATTTGTTCTGGTAAGACCGAGTAAATAAGCAAAGGCTTGCAACAGCTGCAAACACCTCCATCAAAGCAGAAACTAATTTAAGCGGTTGTCTATTAGTGTGACAACATATAACCACTTGATTGTGAAGGAAGAGTGTTTGATGGAGATCAATACCTTGGTAAATAACAATCACCTGACATCTGTACTGGATGTCCATGGCCTTTTTTTTCTGTTGATGCAGCAGTGCAGGTCGTAAAAACCAGCAAGCGGAGAATTTCACGTCTTGTCCATGTCATAGGTGAAGAGAGTAAACAGCATCTTCATTGTAATATGTCATCAATTACAGGACGCAACACTTGCTGTCAATCAATATGCACATTTCCACATGCTAATCCAATAAAAAAAAGCTGTTGAGCCTTTGAAGCACGTAACCAAATCGCTCCATTCAGGGTCATCACCTGGTCTGTAGCAAACCCCGAGAGAAAAAAGAATCTATAACGGGAACTTGGTTCATGATAATATTTTATCTCAGTGACAACTGATTATAGAACAAGAGGACACACAGGATATTACACAGTAGGATATTGATGGGTTTGCATGTGAATTTGAAGAAATCAATATCACAATGAAATAAAGACAGACAAACTGTATGAAGCTGAAACCCTGCTGGTCCTAAACAAAATTGTAAAATTTTATGTGCTTGAAAGACCCATTAATTGTAAATGATTCTTAGATTTTTTTCAAGCAGAAAATGGTTCCCATAGAAAATAACTCTGTATGCTTTACAGCGTTGACTTGTAAAAAACGATTTATCCATAGTGGAATTTCTCTGGCGAGCAAAAAGGCTTGACACTAGGAAAATTAAAAAGAGAGCGTCATGGTGAGCTCCAGAAAACCATGTTCAGCAAAATATGAAATTAATAATGCAAAGCAATCATTATTGCAGTCCAAACTATTTTGTGTTATCTCATAAGAATATTTTCAGTGTGATTATAAGGTAATATAACAATCCTGACTCAAGGCCTTAATTGAAGCTACCTTTCAGAGCAGTGTTTACGAGTTTGCCTCATCTGACCTTCGATCAGTCAACCACAGCTAATAGCCGACACTGTGCTCTTTGTGCCCTGGCTTCCGGACACAGGCCACTCAAGAGGGCAGTGTGACTCCTCATCAGCCTCATTTACCTCAGTCCTGCTAACGAGGGACGACAAACAAGATGAGAAAGGAAGGTGCGAGGGAGCAGCTTAACGAGTCCTGTAATTACTCATTCACGACTCTTATCTTCCCCGCAGACTCTCCTATCGAACCGGACAGGACACGGCCAACTGTGACACATGCCGGAACAGCGCATGCATTATTTACAGGTTAGTGGCCATTCCTCTTCAAAGACACGATGATCCGAATGTGCCCCGTCCTTTCTCCTTGAGGGAAAGTGAACAGGTGGGAAAAGTATGGTGGAGAGCAGTGGGAAGAGGCGGAAGGGGGGGGTGTTCAAGACTAATGTGGATGTTGTTAATGAGCACATGGGTACGCGTGACATTTACACTCCAAGCTCTGTCTCTGAATCTATACATCTCTGTCAGCTTCTCCATTGTCTCTTCACAAGCCATCACTCAGCGTAGGGGTTGGTAGCAGGTGCAGGGTGCACTGGATTTAGAGACAAAAGGGCACAAGATTGAAAAGGACAAGAGATACATAGAATGAGTAAGCACAGGGCCGCCAAGAGGTGAAATTAATTACCATCAAAACATCAGGAAATATCATCACTGTGTGCTGTTGCCAAGCCAACTGAGCCTCTGCATGCTTTCAGTTTCAGCTTAATTTATTTAAGAACCAGTGCAGACGTGAGTCAGAAGTCATTGGTCTACCAGGGTGCATAGTCTCTTTATGAAGGTGTGTGTGTGAGTGTGTGTGTCTAAGTACATTCTGCTGCCTTGTTTCACTGTGTGTGTGAGTGTGTCTGGATGTGTCAAATGATGGCGAGAAAAGAAGTTGATTCATGGATTAATCGGCTGGCAGAGAATTAATGGGCATCAATGTCGATAATTCTTTCGGGTGACTTTCCAAGAACAAGTGACAACAATGTCTGGTTTGCTCTTCTGAGCTGCTGGGATTCCCTTTTTCATTTCATTTCTTTTTCTTTTACATTTTAAGACTTAAGAAAACACAATTTAATCAAAACACAAACATACAAATCACATATGAGGCTGTGTTTAAGCACATATTTTAAGCAAAATGCTAATAACAGCATGCTAACATGCCAATATTTAACAGCTAAAATCTCTGCCATGGTGTCATCCTATTTATTTCTTATTGGTACATTTCAGCCTATTCGATAGGAATGTTAGTGCTTTTGTGGGTATGAAAAATTTTAATTTGGACTTGATAATTGTTCAGGATGAGAAGACTGAGGATCATTAGAATTAAACACTGGAGACTTCAAATATCTGTAGTTAAGTTTCACAGCAGTTCATCCAAAAGTTATTATAATAGCTGATGTGAAACAGTGTGGGGTCAGATTTAAGTTCACAGTCACTGGCCCTGGCACACCAACAGAGCCTTGCAGGTCCTGAAACTTCTGTCAGCTTGAACCTTCCTCTTTGATATTCAATGAGACTGACAGTCTTCAGGCCCTGCGGGGGCTCTTTGCTCACAGTGGGAACTGCATGACACAACCTGTGTGTGCATATCTGTTTGTGTGTCCAGCTGTTTTTCTGTCTTCTGCTTAGAAAAAGTATAATTCCAGCAGTCAAAGAGAACAAGGGAGGCAGAAAGATGAGAGAGCCCAGATTTAAAGAGTAGGAGGGTGAGAGGGGATCAATAAAACTGTTTTTAGTGGACACTACTGCTCCACTCAGTCGGCGTTTTGCCTTTGATGAGCCATTTAAAATCATTTTCTATCCACTGCTCTCAATAACTGATAAGCCACCAGCCAAACTTCAATCAGCTCCCGAAAATGAAGGTGCAGGGAGAGCTCTGATGTTTGAGCCGAGGAAGGTGCATCTTGTCGTAGAGCGGCGTCTGTTTAAATTGTGGTGCGTACCCTGCATAGCCGCAGGGCGGACAACAGGAACAGTGGCTTTTACAACAAGTCAATGACAGCGAGATGAAGTGAGGTGAGCTGAATTATAGCGCATGATGTGAAGGACACTGCAAGAGCAAAACATGGCATGGGGGAATTAGGAGGCGATGGCTCGAGCACAGGGTTAAGGGATGGATGAAATGGGACAGACTGCTGAGACGGGAGCTCGCCTGGTATTATAAATTAGTCAGCACCATGTTTAATGCTAACTCTGTGCGATTTGACCCTGGGGAAGAGAGGGGCACGATCCCTCTGGTCTACCTATCCTCAGTCTCCTCTCTGTTTGAATCTGTGAGCACAAACTGTAGCCTGATAACGCTGTGTAAATTTAAAAAATACGAGCAATTCCATTATAAGTTTTTTTTTTTATTGGAGATAGTCTTGGCAGCTCAGAGTGTACCTATACCAATCAGCGGTGTGTTGGGAAAAGGTGTTCCATTTAAATACTGCCATGACCTGAATTCATAATGAGGGATTAAAATATGCAAAATACAGGCTGTAATAAAAGCTATAATCAAATGTGGCAATTTAAATATCAGCCAATTATAGATACATGTCAGCGAGATGGGCAACATACCTGTCTTATCTAGTTTTTTTCTCACGTAAAAATGAAATTCCCGGAGAGAAACATGAATATAATGTAAAAGGTGTCACAGAAAAGGGGATGGCCACTGCTCAGGAGGTCTAGCAAGTCATCCACTAACTGAAAAAGTTGTGGGTTCGATTCCTGGCTTCTCCAGTCTGGGAGTCAAGATACTGATCTCAGACTCAAATGTGTGTTTGAGTGTGTGTGGAAGTCTGTTCCTGATGAGCCCCTCAGGGTGTTTCTGCTGACTATGACCAGCGTTGACGAAAATTGTGATATTTAAAAATACAGATATCTTGTAAAAAATACACATATTTGTCCCACTAGGTGGTGCTAACACAACTTAACGATTGTTGTTTCCTGCCATAAAATGGAAATATTCACTGAGTGCGACTGTTTTTCTTATACATTTTTGTACAAGTATTGTTACAGACTCTCCCATCACCTTCCTAATCTTGTAATTTGAATGTTATTTGGTTGAAAGAAAAAGAAAAACTTAAAAAAGTTAAAGATGAATTTAATCAAAAGCATTATTTTTACACTTTCAATAGATGCCATCCGAATATTGTTTCCATGAATTCTTTAAGCCACAATAATGAATACTGAAAATTGATATCATCACAGCCCCAGATGGAACCTTTTATTAAAGCCAAAGCCATTAGTGTATAAATGAGTGTGAACGGGTGATGGTGACATGTGTTGTCAGCTGCTTTGAATAGTAGATGGAGTAAAGAAAGGCTTCATAAAAGCAGCTGATTTGCCAAAGACAGGTCAGATGGATCCTTTCACTTAGTCTGCACTGATCATGCACAGACAATGACAACCGTCTTCAAACAGGCACTAGATTAACATCAGAACTCCAATTTGGCTTCCAAGACCTGCCACAATCAATTGAAACGCTTCAACTGCGCAGGAAGTGCAGAAAAACAGAAGCTCAATGATAAAAAAATAGAAGGTTTGTTTTTGACAAACCCTGTCGGCACCTGGCAGAGTTTCAGCTTGACAAAGGGCAGATATTTCAAAGTGAGATGTTTGAAATCTGTTAAATTGATCTGAGTTCTCCTTTAAGAGACCTGCTGGGTATGGTGAATTGTGTTGATTGGACACAGAATCAAATATAGCAGTTGTATTCACACAGGCAGGAGGATTAAATGGCAATCTAATTACTTAGATCTCCATGAAAACAACCTCTCTGGAGGTGGAGGAACACAAGATAGGAAGCAGAGCTGTGAAGGGAAACACACTGTACGTGGGAAGAATAGCTGTCTATGATATCTATCAGGATTTTTTTTTTTTGGTGAGTGCGTTCATGTCTTAGTGTCAGGGTCAATCTCCTAACTCCTCTGTTTATGATGAAGCCCATGACCAGAGTGGACATATGGGTCCGTAAATCATTTTAACGCAGCCCTGGTGAGAAGCCAGCCACGCGCTCTTCAGCATAATCAATTTGTCCAGGAGTATATGGCATCACCTCAGAGCCCATCCTTAGCATAACAACAGTGTCAGATCAATACGGCACTGTAGTCTATGGGAAGAGGACTTCAAACAGAATACACAAGCTGCTGTACTCTCTTGTCCTCGTCTGGTCCCACTTTCCCCAATTTTTGAACCATCCTGTCTTTCTTTCATCCTCCCTCAGTAACTTTCTCGCTCTATCTCAACCAGTTCCCCAGAATACGTTATCTCCTCCTAACAGCTCACGGTGTGTGCGTGTTTTCAAATGAACTAGGGGGATTCGATGCTTACTACATTGCGCATAACACTAAAACAGAATAGGAGAGAAAGGGATGAAAAGATTACTGCAATTCATTCCATTTTGCCAGGTGATGTAATATCTGTTACCGGGTAAGGTGGAGGAGAGACAAGGGAAGGGATGACAAAAGGAGAGGAAGTCAGAGAGAAAGCATGAGAGGCAAACACACAGAGAGATGATGGAGAGGAGGGGAAATGAGACGGACGGGATGGTGCAGAAAAGCTGGGGATTTGAAATGCATTCCACTTATTTCGAGTCCGCGGGCATTAAGCCGCGATGCGTCTTGACGCAGAAACCCCATAATCTCATTTTCCTCACACTGCATTTAAATGGGCTAATGTGCTGATCAAACAGACAGATAGCTTTAAGTGGTTGTGATTAAGGAGGTTGATTGGGGGAGGTCCCCACAACTGGGTATCGATGTTCACACTGGACAACAGTTATATCCGATCAGTTTAATTCCGTCAATAGCTTGCATGTTTTGCCGTTAAATCAGAATCGGGGAACCGCAGCTGATCATTAAAACTAATTATCTGATGATAAAACATTTTTTGAATAACACAGTGCAGTGAAAACATAATAATAAAAGACAATAAAAAATGGAATGGGTGTTTAAAAGGAGGAAAAAAATCTCCCATCTATTGTGAGAGGCTATGAAAATCAATTAAGCGTTGCTAAAGGCTGCAGAGCTGATTACATTATAACATATGGAAATTATTGAGCAGCAAGGCTGTCCTACCGCACGACTCTGCTGGGGGAAGATATCTCTTTTTGTGCAAGCGTAATGAGGTTTTCCCAACATGGTGGCAAGCTGGTTACCATAGCTACAAGACGGATATTTGGTGGGACAGACAGCGTGAGGGGACAGCGAGGACAGTCAGGAAGAGCGCATTCATATGGAGGGAAGATAAGGGAACAAAAAAAGGAAGGCAGGGTGATAATGTGGAACACGGAGGCGGAGAGGACAAGGGACCACATCCGGAGATAAAGACATACAGATGTTTTAAGAGGGGTAAAGGGGCAGGTGGGAGGTGCTGCGAGAGGTTAGGCGGGGGTTTTTTTTTCTTGGATTAACACTTTTTGGAGAGCAGGAGCACCACAGGAAAGAGTAGGAGTGAGTGAGTGAGTGAGAGAGAGAGACGACGAAGGAGTCAGAACAAGTGAGGATGGAGGTTAAAGACTGGCAAGGTCCAAAGTGCCTTTTTCAAATTGTTTCATTCTAGCGACCCACTCCTGGGAGGGGCAGGGAAGGGACAGGAAAATGCCAACAATGCTTCACTTTACGCTTTCAGCAAAAAAACCCCAAAAAAAACAAAAAAAAAACGTAATGTGGAGCAAAGCATCAGGCCCTGTGACAGTTTCATTAGGAGATGCTGATAACTTGGCTGCATAGAGACTAATAAATCTTTCATTAAAAGGCCTTTGGTGTATGTTTCAAAGATGAGATGATTATATTTTCATTCAGCTTTTTTTTCCCCCAAATGAAATTATGCAGATTTTTTCTTTCTTTTCGACGATATTTAACTATTTGGGTTATGCTTTTCCCAAGTCACAGGCCACTTTACCCCCACTCTGTGTAATTCTCCTGGCAGATTGCAAGTTACGTCATAGATAAGAGTGGCACATTTAATTAGGGAGTCAATTAAGCTTCACGAAAATAACTCAAGCTTAGATAAAATAAACAGCCATCAGGACCACTGTTGTGTTCTGCACATCATAAATCTCCAGGTTGTTCAAACATGTGTGCTGAGGATCACTGAGAGTGTGTGTTAAGGATTTGGTTTGACTAAAAATACAGCTACGAAGCTTCATTAAGCCTGAAAAACGCAGTGACGGAGCACTAACACAGGTAGCATATGAATGTGAAAGGGCACTTAAATGATTGTAGCATCGCATAAATGGTATCAAGCTGGATAAGTGGTGTGAACGGTGGGTAAACATGTGTCAGCGGAGGCATTTGAACATGTTTAATAAGCCAAACTGAGATGCACAGTGTTTCTGCACAATAACCGTGATGTCAGCGTGAACTTTTGTCTTCTGAGAATCATGTCATGACATTTCTGTTTCTCCGGGCAGTGTAGCATTGGATTTGACAAGAAACGTGGCAGAGAGGAAGCGACTGACGTGCAACAAAGGTCGAAGGACTTATTAGAACTCGCAATGTTTACAATATTGCTTGAGCCATTTATGGAGTCACTGCTCTCACGGGATAATCCCCCTGTCTCTGCCATTTACTCAAGCTCTGGACGGACTGCTGAAGTTTAAACACACAGCCATAATTTTCGTCCATCCCCATCAGAAAAATGACAGTACTGCTTATTTTGGAGAAAATGTATGTTCTCCCGACAAGAAACTGCTTGCAGTTTGAGCGACTAATAACTGTCGTCTCTCAGTAAAGAGATGAAAGGAGCTACACTGCACTGGTGTCAACAATGCTGCTGTTTGGCAGTGGGCATATGGGTTGTTGAGGCTGTGCACACCTGGTATTAAAATCCATCCTGGCTGATCCAATTACAAGCTGACAACTCTAACTACAGGTGTGAATGTTCCCAGTGCATCCTCAGTGTATCTTTAGATCCCATACCCCTCGTTCAGAGATTGTCTGGGATACATATGGCCAAATTCTTTTGGGAGTGTGTACGCAAATTTGCCCTACTTCACTAATGTCCTTCTTAAGTACACATAAAACATGCTGTTTGATGTTTCATTTTATCTCACTATGAGTCCCTTAATATCTTTGTGTGTCACTTTTTTAAGTTGTTAAGTGAAGAGAAACTTAGTAAAATTTAGGAAACAGTTATGGCAGATTTGCAGTCATTTGTATTCTGTTGTAAAATTGGCAAGAAATGCAACACGTCAAGTTGTTTCCTTCCAGTTTGTTGCTGTGAGAGGCTGTCGGCTACAGTCTAAGTCTGCCTTAAGGGCTTCTTGTATGCCATCATATTAAAAAAATGTGACTTTTTTTGTCTCTGTGTTTTGGCTACTAATGACTGAACCACCATTTTTGTTTTTTAAAAAAAGCTCATCACTTGTTTTCCAGTTGTAAAAGACAGATTTTAACACCAGATGTGCATAGTCTCATTCAGATGGCCCTGACTACAGAACTATTTAATCATTTAGATACAAGAAATTCTTTGCTTAAATATAAATTGAGCCTTAGCTCATAAGCAATAGCAATTATCAGGTTTCCCCTAAAGATTCAACATGGCAGACATGAATAAAATTGTCCTTATTTGGCCACTTTTGTGTGATACTTTATATGATATATTTATTTTTAAATGAATAAAAGTTGAATTTAATGTTTAGATTGATATAAGTGGATTTTACAATTATCTACTTTACAATTTAAGTGGCTGTATAATAAATCTACAAGGGCACAAACCCAAAGGTCAGTACTCCCACACAAGTACTGTTAATTGAAATGCGCACATAATGTGTAGGGCACACTTAGAACATAAATTGAAAATACGACTAATGCTTGTAACAATAAATTGCTTTTTTAATCAGTTTAAATGGTTGTGAACTTGTGTAGGATGATAACCTGAAGCCATGGATGCACAGCAACAACAGCTTCAGCGGCATTAGAGGCTTACACTGAAGAGCAAGGAAAATCCTATCGCACATATACTGTGTCTGTGTGTGTTTGTGCAGTTAAAAAACACACACACATGACAAACTGACACAGCATTAAACTACACTACTTCCCCAAAAGATACCCAAAAAATTGGTTGAGAGATTCGTCTCCCTGTGCCTTAGCACTGTGTTAATTGAAGGTTTTATAAGAGATGAAAAAGGCGCGATATAATACTCGGCACACTGCTTCACCAATGACACCACGGCACACTCATTACACTCTGACGAACACACAGCCATTGATCACAGGATCCTTTGATGCTGTGTTACGACAGTTGTTTGAGCCGAGAGAGCATGTTAATTTTCACGGCCCATGAATTAGGTTTAATATGTGAGCTTGAGTTTGACTTCAGAGGACATCGTGATCTTATTATACATAACAACCTAGAGGTTGTGTTCACGTGCAGTTCTCTTCTCTTGGGTCTGACCAAAGGAGAAGAAATATCGGAAAATAGCAGGACTTTATTGAACATCTGAAGATGAATAAAATCAATAGCAAGAGGGCATCAGTGAAGGCATCAGTTAATGTAAGACGGTGAAATGCGAATAAATTTTTAATAAAGAAAGGATGAAACAACATGATTATAGCTGATTTTTATAGAAGGAATTTAAAATCAATTTTAGCAAACTGTCGAAAGGTTTGACTTTGAACGCTACAGCTCAATCATCCTTCAAAATACGGTGGCTTTTCAGAAAGGAATGAGGCTGTTTGACACACTGAAGGTCACATTCTTTGGTGTAGAAGGGGTTAAGGAGGTTTCAAATGCATTTGTGATACACAAAATCCATCTTAAATTTCACTTCAAGTAGTAAAGTATAGGTGAAAGTGGGCGATGTGCCTCTAAATTAAAGCTCCATCAATTGAGCAACTTGCCCGGTGTTTTATATCTATAACCTCCTTTCAGTTCTTTAAGGCTCATCTGTTCTCATCTTCAAACAACCTGCTAGCTTCTAATTATACCTGACATCCAGATATAATATCTCTAATGTGTAGGTGTATATAAATGTATACATATAGTTTCTCTAGGCATGTATAGATTTGTAGATTTACTGCATGTACTGTAATATATTTATGACTGTTCTGCTTTATGTGCTGTATTTTCTGTTGAGGATCTTCATCAAGATAGTTCATCTAATGGGGTTTGTTCCTCCGACGAACGTGAATACAAATCTTCATGAACACAAACCCCAAACTCCAACAGACTTCACACAAAGTGAAGTCGATTTATACTGGTGTAATTAACAGCCTGTGATTTATTGCTAATAGCTGCAGTGTTCTTGGCCTCGGTGTAAAGGCCTGAGTCAAACAAATGCAAAGTGCTGAGTGTCTGGTTCAGCACCGAACGTTCGCTCGAGTACCTTTCAGACACCCACATTTGTGTCTGTTCTATTCTAGCTGACAGCATCAGTGTGCATAATAAAGAAAGCTGTCATATTTTACGGAGACACTTTATTTGAAAAATGTCTAACCTTTAAATCCTCGCATGTAAAATATGCACCTACAGCTCAACTGTGACACTTATCGCTACCAACATGCAGTCCTTCTTTTCACCGAATTCCATTCAGTGTAGATTTTTATCAACTAACCATTCAGGGAAGACGTCTCCGTGTTGCAGTGGCAGATCATTACAGATGCTTTGTATTTCGATCTGAACACGCGGCCGGCTGCACTGCCCAGCTCACCTTGACACTTCATAATCCCTCGCAGTGGTAAACGGCAGCGTTTCGCCAGACAAACTGCAGTATTCATGAAGCAGATCCTGCTGCCCATTATGTAAGCCTGTCCGTCAAGAGTGTCTCCCCCGCCCCCCGTTGCCAGCCTGACTCAGGCTAGTGGCTGAAGGAAGCTTTAGCAGATTAAAGTCGCCCTACACTTACCACAGCTAAGGCTGTAATCTGAGGTTTCACTTAACAGAACCTAGCAGTCAGATGTGCGCGGGCGTGTGGGATTACAATGATGGCTGGTCCAGATAAATCTCCCAGCACCCTGGGGAAATGTGGAGTACACCGAAAAGGAAAAGACTCTGTGCTTGAGTGTGTGTGTGTGTGTGTGTGTGTGTGTGTGTGCAGATATCCCACAAATTAAACCTTTCTGCATTCCTTTTACCTTTTGCTGATGTCGTAATATTGTGAAGGGATCAAAGCATATAAACTAAAATCCTAAAAAGCTCACATCAATACCTGGGCTCTGATCGCTGTCGTAGCAAAGCAAATGATCTTCGGATCAACGCCTTTCTCTGCTGACCCAGCCCTCCTCATGGAGGGATAAAATACTAATGGGCTTCCCTCTTGCTTTATGAATAAAAAAAAAAAAAAAGAAAGAATGCGAATAAACAGAAACCAGAAAAGGCAGCCAGATGCATTAAAAAAAAAGGAAAAAATTGGGAGATTTTACTGGGAATAAGGATGAAGTAAGCGAGGAATGTAGGTCATTCTGTCAGGCTGAGCAGTGCTGTGACAGATGCTTGTGCACAGGTCAAGTGAGAACAGACCAAAACGTAGATACTTAATATGGTAGGAGAAAGAGTCTGGCAGTCAAAACATGTCAAGATTGAAAGGAATTGTGAAAGTGAAAGAACATGGAGTGATTTCAGCTGCGATGATGGCAGAAAAATGCACAAAATGCAGTTAAAGTGTCAAATTGGAGCTATAATTCAAATAATGACTGACTTTACAGCCCGCACAAAGAAGTAAAGGCAGGTTGGAAATAAAAGGAATAATAAAGGGGGCAAAAAAAAAGGTCATTACTGGTATCTGAACTTCAAGACTCATTCACTCTCTCTAGTTCACATTGTTACTTCATTCGTTCAATCACAGTGTCTCATTCCTGCTTTATTCACCATCCTATAGCTGTGAACAAAGGAGAAATACTGTTCTTACTCTCTGATTGATTAATCCTGATCGGTTCAGAAAATCTTTCAAAATAAAGGTCCTCCTCTAAATGGCAGGGATCGGTGGGCTTTAATGTGACTTAGGATAATAGTGTTTCATTTGCATTAGTAACAGCAAGCAGCAACAGCAAATTAACAGAAAGCAGCATGAAAATCTGAGGCTTTTCAGTAGAATACAATAAAATGTGTGGTAGATTAAGTTATTTCACATGTGTTTTTTATAGCAACCGGATGAGTTGGTGTTAATCGCTTCATGCTGCAGTTGGCTGCCGTCTGAGCCGAAATGTGTGTCTGTGTTTCTTTGCTGCAGTGTGGAGCTGGACTTCAAGCAGCAGGAGGACAAGCTGCAGCCGCTGATGAAGAGGCTTTGCCCTACGGAGGACGGCCACTTCCCCCCTCTGCCTTACCCCCAGGAGGCCTTCACCTCCACCCCGAAACGCAAGTCCAAAGCTGACTCCAAGAAGCACGCTCGCTGGAAACTTTGGTTCCTGTGAAAGAGACACGACAGTTTCCTCCCAAACGATGCACAGGATTTATGCGTCCGTCCGGGCATTTGTTTGCTTTATCCATCGTCTTCTGTTTTCTCACATCTACTTGGCTTTTTTTGTAGACCTGCTGACCACTGGATACCGAACCTCCCGCCTCTCAGAGATGACAGGATGTGTAATGGGACACAAGTGTGGATTCCATGGATATTTCACAATGTCATGCTTACCAAAAAAACAAAAAAAAAAAACAAAACACGGATTCAGAGTTATTTTGAACTAATTTCTTCAAACAGGGTGTGAAATTGCACCAGGGCATCATATTTGGAGATCAGCAAGGTGAGAAGACAAATTTGATTACCCACTGTCTATTTGCATATATTTTTCTAGCTGACGTCTATGGGGTCCCATTCTATGATAATGGATCAGTGATCGTCACATTTATATTCACGAGTCGGGACTTTGTCTTTCTTCCCAGCCTCCAGGAGAGGCTGGCCGGTCGACCACAACGCTCTGAGGTCTACATCAACAGCATATCACCGTACAGCAAAGCACAATTAACACTGTTCAGGATATGTTTTCTCCAGAATAATTAAAAAAAGAAAAAAGAACTATTTTGAGTATTAACTCACACATGTAGATCACTTACTAACCAGGACAGATTGAAGACTTTCATAAAAATCTAAAGAAGAGACCTAAAGGACAAAGAAAACAGAGGTGTTTATTGGAATTCTTTGATCAACTTTCTATCCATCGTTAAAATGTCTCCTTGACTCAACTGACTTTGAAGTAAAGAATGAATAAATAACACTTATTTTCTTAATAACATTTGCAAAGTTAGACGTCAATGTACTTTTTTCTATATAAATATATATCTATATACACTCACTTTAAGGTTTAGTGAAAATATATTTATTTGAGCTGCTGTGAAAGAGGCCGTGCATTTCAAAAACTGCAGTGAAAAGGAGGTAAAAACGTTCAGATTTTTGATTTTTTTTTTTTGTTCATACATCAATCTTTAGTTCTAACTAACCTCACGATGCATACGGTGACTGAAACCCAAAACCCTGAAGAAAAGAGGAAATCCATGCAGTCAAACTTCATCTGTGTTAAACTGGAGAGAGCTCTGGCTCCACAAACGGACAAAACAAAGTTCAAACATCCTTTTTTTTTGTTGTTTCAGTTACGAGTCCAAGAATCATAAATAATGTCGGTTCTTAGCACATGTGAGAGGTAGCAGAAGATAGCTGTGATTGTAATGCTGAATGTGCCACTTCTGATCACAACCAGGGCTTCTACAGTGCAGGGTGGCAGGCGTGTAGCCTTGCATGCTTTTTACAACATTTGGACTTTGCAGGATATTTTCTAGCTTTTAAAGAAACGATTTTTAAAGAGAATAACAAGAAAAAGTTTTTTTTCCCTCCTCCTTTCTTCCCATTTTCTAAGAATTACTAGCTCCTGCTCACCGCTCCTCATTTAAATCGACTGTAAACTAAAAAAACTCATGTAGAGACTCCACACAGGGTGCAAAGCCTATGTACAGCCATAATGATATTTGCATTAAGAATATATAAATATATGTTGTATAGCATCAAACAGGGCTAATACAATTTTAATGAGTGGGAAAGCAGCCAACGACAAAGAGAAAAAAACAACATTATGTTACAGTAGAGCGCCTGCAGGAGCTTAAAAACCGAAGTCACTCTCAAAGCCAAAAACACTGCCCAGAAAGACAGGAAATGCGCCAAAGTGGTTTCAAGGGCATAAAACAAACATCTTTATCTGCTGTCACGACAATAACTAGCATATTATTCTTAGACACCACTGGTTTGACTTTCACGAGGCTCCGACATGCTGCTTTCTGTTGGCTACATGCGATTCACACCTCCACTCTTGTACATGCCAGGTTGGTTTCTTTCAGTAGTTATGCTGTAGCACTAAGAGAGAACTAGATGTTTATCTGTATACCTTAAAGAAGTGCAATTGATTTACTATGTGCAATACTGTGTATTTTATACTGTTTTTTTAAAAAAGAAGAAAAAAAAAAGGAAATAAAGATATTTAATATGCAAAATATGAAAAATAAAAACGGACATCTACAGAGCTCTCAAAGTCTGGAGAAGACTGAGTATCATTTGCATAGCGAGAAGCAAAGTAGGATGTTACTTTCATCAAGGTAAAGACAGGCTGAAGAGTCGGCTCGACCACATTACATGCTATCTTGCTGTCAGCAGCTGATATTTGCCCTGACTTGTGACGTCTGAGTGATTCTGGGTCAGTTTTGCTGTTTTCTGGAAGGATCTGTTGCTTTTGAATAAATTTATGTAATTTTTTCAAAGCCGCGAGCACCACAAAACAGAATATAATTCACCTCAACTGCAGTCGGGCATCAGCAGAAAATTTGAAGCAAACAAAACTAAAAGTCTCTGCATGGCTGCTTCTTTGGCTGAGTGAGGAAAGATGTTGTTCTGTAATTTTTGGGTGAACCAACCCTGTAAATGAGGATTTCATTCAGGCCTAATTTGTAATTCTGTATGCAAAAGAAAAATCACTCCAATTTTCTGTGATGAAAAGCAGGGAATGAAGTTGAAAAATCTACCTAGAATCAGCTCCCGCATCTATTTGACGCGGTGAGGTGGCACGACACGAGGGCAGAATACAACAGGGAGATGAGCAGCAGAGGTGTTCTGGTGCAGGACGTCAACCTGCTACAGAACCTGCTTCTGATCTGAAGCTTACACTTACAGCCCAGTCATCCTTTCTTTAACTCGGTCTAGCACGTTCATCCCGTCGGGGGTGTGCACATGCACCTGCTCAAAGTTCCTACAGAATCCAGAGATGTGGAGGTAAACTGGGGGCGAAGCTTTGAGTTAAAGCCTCAGAGATGCAAAGTCACCCTTCACATGGATGCACGGATGCGCAAAGGTGCTGGAACTAATGTTGCTCACGGGCAGCGCGGGGGGGGGGGGGGGGGGGGGGGGGGGGGGGGGGGGGGGGGGGGGGGGGGGGGGGGGGGGGGGGGGGGGGG
>JAQMCX010000033.1:6544831-6557288 GCA_029814765.1 Acanthurus leucopareius
TTTTATTTGCTGTTTTGGTTTTATTTGCCAAAAAACCCTCTTTTTTTTAAAAACGCAAAAAAAATTTTTAAATTTTTTTCCTTTCCCAATAAAAAAAAAAAAAAAAAAAAAAAAAAAAAAAAAGGAGGAAAGGACCATAAATGTTGAAGAGAGAGCCGCATGAACCGCGTGATGACAAATTCTCCTCATCATTAAACTCTTTCTCCTCAAATTATTATTGTGCACTGTGAGTCATTTTAACAGGGATAAAAGCATAAGAGTGGGGATTATATGAAATTACCTGAGCTCCTTCGGATCAAAGACCAGCTTGACATCATTGACGATAGTGGGAATGTACTTCAGCGCAGCACCCTTGACCAGAAAAACAAAAGAAATCATTAGCAAAACATTTTTAGCTCTGAGTTAATTAGCCGATTCAAAAACTCCTCCATCCCACATTATGTAATACAGTATTTTTTACACGTGTAAGGTGGGAATTATACGTATTTGCTTTGAGTGAAGCTGAGTTTAATTGAATGTGCCTTGTAACTTGATTAAGCTGATTTTGTCTCCTCTTTCAGTGGTGAAAATACTGGCTCTCAGAAGCAGCAAACCTGCTGTAAACCTGTGAAAATCTGTCATTTTTATTTAAAGGAACGGTGCATTTTATTTTGTCACTTCCCTCTAACTTCCAGGGTAACACCAGTAAGGGAGCGAGGAACTAATTACTAAATGTAATGTGATTAAACCTCAATTTATTACCTGTGAACATTTCTGCCTGAGTAGTTCTGATAGATTTTCATCTGGTTTTCATTTAATTCAAGCTGTTTCACAGTGAAATAAACAAATCCCATAATCCCACACTACTACATGACATCATCAAACCACTTTTTATGTTTTTAGTGTTTTTGTTTAAAAACTTCCAAGTGGCAGAAACTATATTTTGTGGATTTAATGAGACAAAATTAAAAAGTCAAACTAGGGTTGAAAAAAAAGTTGACAAATTTAAAAATGACGATAAAAACTAAAATAAAACAAACCCACGTTAGATACACAAGGAAACTAAACTAAAATAAAAACATTATTTCAAGAATGGAATGAACAATAACTATGCATTCTACCTGATTTCAGAAGATGATATAAACACTTGTTATAAATAAACTGGAAACAAAGGATCTCCCTGCAACGATACCTCGATGTACACAGCCAGACGTGATCTACATTTGCTCATCGATAGGATAATGAAGTCATCACGTGCGAGCACCCAGCGGCTGATTACTGAGCCATCCATTAATAATGGGAGTGATTAACCGAGCTGACACTTTCCTCTCTCACTGACTGCTGCTAAATGTCGGCCAAGGTGGGTTGGGGGTGTTTATACAGCATCTGTGCAAATTAGCAGCAGTGCCAGTCTGTCTCGAGCAGGTTGATTAGCCGTACAGATGCAGCACGCCGGACGTCACCCGCTACGATCCACTCTTTGTTACTGCACGCGCTTTATATCTGAAGATATGTGAAAAGTAATTAGCAGCGTTCAAATGAGGTTGTTATGAAAGAAAATATGTTGTTATTGACTTAAGTTGATGCAACAATGTGAAAAAAAGCTTAAACTTCAGTCGGAGGAGCATATTTCCGAACATCTGGATCCATTCGTAACCTCCAAATGAAATCCGGCTTTAATCTTCTCTCATCTCATCGCCTGTATTTTTAGCGCTTTAATATGCACGACTCAACACCTTCACCTCGCTTTGCAGACAGAAGGAGAGAGGGGTGGGGGGGGTGGGGGGGTGGGGGAGACTGAAACGCGGATTTCAAAGAGACTGTTTGACTTTGATTCAGTTAGCGATCCTGCCTCTCTCTGATAGGACGTAAACTGCATTTGTTTACTCCTTCAAGAAGCCATTTTTAACAGGATGTCTGGTTTTTACTTTGTTCTCTGCAACAACTGAACTCCCACCTGTTTAATGTGTGTTTTTGTAAAGTGTCACTCCAAGTTTAATGATGTTGTGTCTGCTGGCCCTGCTGCTGCTGCCTCTGCTGCATGCCTCACAGTCACTTTGTCTGTTTCTTTTGTGTGAGTATCTTTAGTTTCTTATGAGTTTTTTCGCCTGCATGTCTGTCTGTCTGTCCAGATGTTCATCAGGATTCAGACTTGAGGTGTGATGGGACAGCTCATTTGCTTCTACCTGTCACGCCGCTTTCACAGTGGGGGCGGACTTGGGGAAGAACCAGGATTTCTCGCTTTCATGCCCGTTCCTCAAGATCAGTTTTTAATTTACTGACAGTAAAGCTAATATCTCACCCAATTACACAGCAACTGACTCCTAATTGACTCCTGAGCTTCTCCTATGGTTGAGTGTGCACATGGATCTACTGTAGGTGTGCCAAGGTGCGTGCACACTGTGATTCTGTTATCTCTATAAGCATAGGTGTGTGCACATGAGTGTGTATGTGTGTGTGGGTGTGTGTGCATGTGTGGTTTTAAGCATATCTGCACAAAATGGCAAAAAATAAATACGTGTGCGTTTGGTTCAGACCCGTACAGGTTAAGTTTGGGGTCAAGGACGATCAAATAAAAACACAACAGGGAAAGATTAAAGGCAGGAAGAAGCAAGGCAGAGACATAAATACCTTAAGAAGCAGCTAAAGAGCAGAAGGCCAGAGGAGCCCCAGATCACAGGACAGTCAAGGTCAGAGTGAAGCGCACAGAGAGGAAAAAACACACACACACACACATATAGAAAGTACAAGACAAGAGAAACCAGCAGAGAACAAAACGTACATGCTGCAATGTGCAGATGCATGAAATGTCTTAAAGGTTAGGGCTGCACAAAAAGAGTCTTAACATTAAAACTCTGTTAGCTGACTAATAACAACATGCTTCTCCCGCCTGATAAATAACGATATAGTTAAGTCACCTTGAACTGCATTAAAAATTCAATCTGAAGTGCCTGAGACTAAGATCCATCATGATAAAGAGACAAATTAACTCCTTTAGTGGAGTCTATCTTTTCCTATAATACACATATTAATCTGTATGTATGGGTATATAAATACTTGTTTGAATGGAATAATACAAAAACACACAGTAAAGTATAATGTACACTTTCCCAAGGTTTTCTGATAACCTTAACGATATAAAATCTTATTTTTTATTTTTTGTTAATACATTGAAAAAAAACTAAACTTTAGAAAACATGTAAACATGTCACCGTTTCATGTCGCCTTTACACAAGCAGCCCTGAAGGAAATTTGACAGAGCTTTCTATGCAAATTTTGGGGGAATTCATTGTCAGTTTTTAAGTTGCTTCAGATGTTCATAACTATGTAATATTAAGGTTCCATAATAAGTCACAAAACTTCAATGAATAGCAAAATTTTTTGGCAAGCATTCCTATTCATTGTGGGGGTTAAATGAGAATCTTAATGCCATTCATGGTAAATATGGTATGAATCTACGGTATGAATCTGCTAGTAGCTAGGTAGCTTAGCTTAGCTTTGGAAAACAGCTACCCTAGCATCAACCTGTTTACAAGCAGATAAAAACACATATCTTCTACGTCGTAGTGGTCTGATACAAGCCCCCTTAAAACCAAACTCACTTTTACATTTTGCTTTTATACCACCTTAAATAAACAAGATATAATGTTTAATTTAGTGTTTGTCTTTTTTATTTTCTCACAGAGTTAAGCTAGCTGAGTCCCTTGGTTTCCTGGCTTTGTGCTTATCAGAGAATCATGGCTCAGACAGAGTGGCTGAACTATTCCTTCAACCTACACAAGATGCCCTCTAACACACTTCATCTTCTTTTTTATGTGCAGCCCTAACAAGGTCACACAGGGAACAATGAGACAGAAGATCAGAAAAATCTGCACAAAAGAGACATGACAAGGGGTGAAAAATACAAATACCAGAGGACACAGAGAACATCAATGTACAAAATGAACGCTCACATTAATGTATAATAAGCTGCACCTAACAAGACGCATGCATCTCCAATTACGGAGCGTGTCATCCGAGGCAGATCACAGCAGATTTATTTACTATTCGCACAGCAGCAGTTATTTACTATTCACATGGCGGCGGTGTTTTCTTGGCACTGAGTCTGAGCGATAGCGTTCGGTCGGACCTGTGTGACGGTGGGCCTACCTTCACCATGCCGGTGTTCTCTGAATTACTGTTCATCATATCATTAAAGGATGTGAAAAGGTTCCTCAAGGACTCCATGAAGTCGGCCTCTCCTTTGTTCTCATAGAGCCTGGGAGGAGATGAAGAAGAGAATTACATTGGCAGATGATCACAAGGCTGTTTGTTTGTTTCATTCCTGTGTAAACAGCCCCGTCCGCCGTGCAAATGACAACAGTTTGATGCTTCCCTGTTAAATCTTTTAAAGCAGCCAGCAGAATGGCCTCTGTGTGTGTGTGTGTGTGAGTGTGTGTGTGTGTGAGTGTGTGTGAGTGTGTGTTATCAATGCAAATATTATTGGATCAGAACCACAGACATCGCTCATGCTGCCAGCTAGATTAGCATTTAAAACAACACGACAAGACCCTGAAGCACCTGCCTGCTGTCATGTGGAAACAAAAATCAGAAAAATTAATGATCTATGCTAATGACTCCCCTGGAATACCACACGAGGAGAGCGCAAAAGCAAATGCCAAGCACGGGTTCAGTGACTTTACTTCCCTAATCTGTCTCGGTTGCACTATTACTAATGTCTCTTCTGCTAGTTTGGGTATGTGGAGCAAAAATGCTGCCCGGCGACTGCAGTGTCTAAAATCCAATTATCACAGAACAATTGTTTAAAAAAACAAAAAAAAAAACACTTCCAATTTCTAAGTGCATGGGAACACAAAGCAGGGCCTCCTCCATAATCCACCTCCCCTCCCCCGAAAATGCAAATGCCTTTTTGTCCCACTTGTAGAGCCCATAAATCTCCACAAACTGGGTATTAACTGTAAATGAGCCGTGTTGTGTTCGCTGCAAAGTGTCAACCGCTCAGATTTAAAGGCAGGTCAAAGAGAGAAGGGGGGAGTGTGGGGAGGAGTGGGGGGGAGTGTTTGTATTGCTCCCGCCGCATCAGATTTCAACCGACTCTCTTCCAGAGAGAGGTTTTGTGGTGCTGCAATCTCTCACCGGGGGCTGCTGGTATTACATGGTCCAGGATAGTCACTGTTGAGGGCTTATAGAAATCATGGGATTAGAGGCATCCATCTCATGGCTCCCACAACAACAATTACTTAAAGCCGCTTCTCACCTGCAGCAGCAAGAAGCCGATTGAGCTCAGGACAGATAAACCAGCTTCAACTCACGGGGGGGAAAAGAAGTGTGTGATGAGAGTCCTCTCTCTCTCTCTCTCTCTGCCATTTCACAGAAACGCAATGAAAAAAAGCAGCCGATGTTCAGGCGTTAGCCGCAGCAGCATTCAAGGCTTCAATAAACTGGAAGTCTAACTACGCAAAAATGGCCCCAGTCGAGATGATTCTGGCAAAATAACAGAGGAAAATGCTTCAACGACAAAACACACGGACAGCAGGTCCACCTTAAGGTCGGAGGTTTTCCTCCATGGTGTGAGAGGAAGCACTTGACACACAGTTTGAACATGCACGGCCCGACAAGTGACGTGGCTGCAGTCTGTGGTATGCCAGGCAAAGGACGACCTGTCCTCTAGACATCGGACTGAAAAACCAATCAAACTCTGCACACTCAATTAGACCGGGATCATACATCAGCCCCTCAGCCGCCAACAGCTTCATTCCGTGAGCTCCGCGACATTATCATCCATTTAACAGCCCCACAGCCAATTAAAAATACATCCAGAGAAATTACCTCACCCACAGACCATCCGCCTTTACCTGCTACAACTTCATTTTACAGCAGTGATATTCTGTGGACAACCACAATCAATGCAGCACACGTTATTAATTTTTATTATGAAATAACACTAAAACCAAAGAAGAAGAATGGTGCTTTCTTTGTTATATAAATTTTATTAAGTATAATGAGTGAAACGGGCTCTCTGTACTAAACCCACCCATGGGGACGACTTCAAGCTCTAAGCCAGTGTTGAACCTGTGCAATTATATGTATATTTAAATGTATAAGTGCATATAGTTATTTAACAATATACACAGTTTCAAATCTTGAACAGCATTTTGGATGCAAAGCCACAAAAATGCAATAAAACATTTGGCAGCCTCACAAAAACAACGACCCAACTTCTTATTTACTGTCAGCAGACTTAAGAATACCTTTCAGCTATAAGCCATCATGAGTTTAATGAAAACAACACACACAGTTTTATTTAACAACAGACAGATTCAAATACCAATTGGCAAAGAAGGCACATGGTTGCATAATATCTTGGCCAGTACTTCCTCTTTTAACCTGTTAGTCCTACTAGCATCTTGACTTGAAATTCATCAACAACTTAAAATATCAGCTAATCTACGGTAAAAAAAGGTATCTGCATTCATCGTAAAATGACCACAGCTGATGATTTTAGGACTGCATTAATCTAAAACATTCTGCTTCTTTGGCTCTTTGGACAGATTGTTCACAGTCATGCAACAAAAGTCCCCTGTAATGTGACTGGTCCACCTTAAACGGACTGAAAACAAAACCAGAACACCTCAAATACAAAAAACCTTCCTTTGTTTCTTACAGAATCTGCATTCAGACAGACTCTGCTCAAACACAGCAAAGTGTAGTCACAAGCTCATTAGACCATTCTTGAATTGCCCCAAGATATATGAAAATATACTATTATATTATTATATATTACTATTATATATTATAATATATAGAGAGAGATCTATTATATATTATTATAATATATTAATCTGGGCCCTTAACGATGCTGTGGCCTTTCACAGTATCACATCTTGTGCATCTGATGTGTGCATCAGGACGTACTGGTTGAAGAGGACTCTGGAGCGGACGATGAACTTGAAGATGTACTCCAGAGCCTTCATGGCCCTCAGCAGCTGCTCCGTCAGTTTCTCAGCGTTGTCAACGTAGTTCTTCAGGACTTTAGTCAGCTTCCTGCAAACACAACCCGAGCACAGAGTCTGACAAATCGGCTAATTACAAAATTAGATTTTTATGTGTTTGTTCAGAGGGTAATTAACTTACGTGTACGCCAGTGTGGCGCTGAAATGCTTTCGAATGTAGGTCTCCAGAACGGGGTTAAAGTGGTGGAACTTTCTGTCGGCTATGAGCCCAATTATAAACACCTGTCAGAGAACAAAGATGTCTTCATTAAAATGTAAGCCACATGGCTCGTAATGGAGAGTGAGGGAGAAAAAAAAAAGAAAAAAACTGTCTTTCTCAATATGCTGGAAAAGATGGGGAAATTAAACAAGATTGCATTTGAGCAGAAAGTCATTTTCTCTCAATTCTCCAGCCTGCAGATAATCTAGGACAGCCGACAACACAATTTCTGCCGTCTTTTCTCAGAAAGAGGAAAAACTGTTCTTTGGAGATGTAACCATGATGTTAGGCGAGATGCTAGATAGGATTCTGCAGATACTCAGTCACGACATTATGTGTAAATACTTGATTTAATACCTGACAGCGTTACATAATCACCATTCCAGCAGGCTGATTTTGTTTCGCTTTCTTTGTGCTTCATCTCGCAGGAAAATGAGACCCTCAGTTTTACAACAACATTGATGAAAATGCTACAGATTCATGCACATCAGTGCAGCACTGACACCACACGAGATGCAGAGTATCTCCACTTTCTCTTCCATAAATGATGAGCCCTGCACTTATTTATGAGCAACAGGAAACAGGGCTACATTATTCAGAGCACTTTATAAGTATTTGAACATGACACGTTTTCTATTGTTTTGGCTTCTTAATGAGGCACATGGGTTAAATAATAGGATGGTAACTGAGGTTTTTAGTACTGATTTTTTATATTTAAGAAATTTTACATCCATACGGTCAAACTGTACATGTTTTTTATTGCTATTTTATAATGAAAAATAGATATTTTCAACCCCATATTCATGATGTTGTTTTGAATTAAGTGTGCTGAAGTACAGAACCGAAACATGAAAAATATGAGTGTCCAATGACTCTTCAGCGCTGCAGTGCTGCGGTTACAAAGATGCAGGTTGCTGTTCCAGTTGAGGAATTTTTCTCAGAGGTGTAACTTTGGCTCATGACACACCTCAACAATTTTAGTGGGAAATTAAGGTGTGTACTCGAGGTATGTTTGCCCGTGCAAAGAGGCGCCACCCTTTTTCTTCTCTTGCACACGGATGCTGTTTGACACTCCAGAAATGATTCACACGGAAACTACACTGAAAATAAAATCACTACTATGCTAAATCTATATTCTAATGATGCTTTGATGGTATACAGGGGTTGGAAACAGCCAACTTTATGGCACAAACTGGTTTTGTTGTGAAACGAAAAGGGCCAATACGTAAAACTGCCTGTCAAGAAACAGCATGTGACAACATAATACATTGGCATGTGAGCCACGAACGTGTCTGAGTGTTTATTCCTCTGTTGGTGTGAATTCTGCTCTGCTGTAACCATCATGGCCTTTGCTTACCAAGGCATCGAACACCAGAGTATCAAAAGTGTCACTGTCAGAGTTCTCCATCATGATGTTGAAGAGAGCATCCAGAGTGTCTTGCAGGAACTAGAATGACAGATATATGCACGTTAAAGCGAGGCCAAATATAAAACATGGCACTCGAATACAAAAACACGTGAATAGAAAGTCTCAGTCATGGCAGAAAAAAAAAAGGCAAAACTGCTTTCACTG
The DNA here is from genome assembly GCA_029814765.1 of Acanthurus leucopareius. Taxonomy (NCBI): domain Eukaryota; kingdom Metazoa; phylum Chordata; class Actinopteri; order Acanthuriformes; family Acanthuridae; genus Acanthurus; species Acanthurus leucopareius. The sequence continues at coordinate 6,553,596 of JAQMCX010000033.1, forward strand.
CTCTTTGAAATCAAATTGAGTCAAACTGATAACCCTTCTCACATCCAGCTGGTGACATTTGAGTGAAAAATGACCTTGGGACAAGTGAATTTATCCGACGTGTCAAGAGGAACAAGAGAAAAAAATAAGATCTAACATGACACAGAAAAATACACAACAGTCGAGCCAAGAGTGGGCTTCAGTGATTCAGTGTTTACACTGTTTTTTAAGTTGAAGCAGGGAGGAAACCTGGACACTAGTGGGGAATAAACACATCCTAATTAGAGCAGGACAACACATTTTGGGCTGAACTGAGCTTTCTGAGCAAAGCTTTGTAAGTCTGTCAACAAACCTTAAAAAGACAAATTTTCATTTTGTGTTGCTTGCAAGTTTGACTGCAGGATCAAAGGTTAAACTGAAGAATAAAATCTCTTTTCATTCACAACAGACAGTCCCTCCACTGCGCCCTTCCAACCCACACACCCAAGTAACGCCACACACCAGAGATCCTGAGCAATCAAACGCTGATTCAACATTCAAATGTCAGTATTATTCATTACAAGCCCTTATACATTTCAAATCAGCACCATTATATTCATGTTTTTCTATGCTGATCAGGACGTGAATGCACTAAAAGCTGAAATCCAATAATGCTGATTTCCTGCCAGGCCCTTATTCTAAATATTATAAAAGCAACCATGTGGAATATGAACCCCCCACCTAACCTGCAAGGCGTAACGAAAAACTGTGAGTGAACTCCTGCTTTAACGGCGATGCCCATTACGCACCCTTCACTGCTGTTAACACGGGGCCAATATAGTCCTCTGAAGACCGCAGTAATTTCCCTGTCAGCAGTACCTCAAGAAACACTAACTACACACACCCAGCCTCTCCGGGGGGAACATGCTCCATTTACTCAGCCAATTCTGAGGCAATGTGAAAAACAGATGTAAAGGTGTTTCAAACAGAGATATCTGCTCTATACTGTGCTCGGTCTGTCATCTCAGGATGGATGAGATTCATCGGGCTCTCGAAGAGAAAACAAACACAGCGCTCGCCGTGTGGCGTGTCAAGCACCGTTCCATCTCACACGAGCCAGACTGCATGACAGCGACGAGGCGGGAGAGGCCTGTTTACTCGGAAACAGCATCACATTAGCAAGAGGAGTGGAAAAAAAAAGGGTATTATGATAAAAAAAAAAAAAAACAACTGAAAAGCCTCAGAAAACAAGATTTTTTTTCATCTAATCACTTGAGTTTTGTGCATAATATCTAACACCTCAGATACACCTAAGAATGTATGCCCTTTTAATATTAAAATGCCAAGTTTGAAATGTTACATGAATGCACAACAAACCTCTCAGGAGGGCTTCAGAGAAATCGAATCCCAGAGTGGTCGTAATGACAATCACACCCCTGTGGTTTAACGAACCCGTCCAGCTGTGGTTGATGCATTTATCTGGCCTCATCAAAATGGTCTCAAAATGAAGGACTCTCTCACTCAATTTTGCCCCCCCTCCCCCCACCCCAACCAGCACACGCCAATACTTTCCTTCCAGAGTGATTTATTCATCTGCCCCCTGCTGAGCACTTAAAGAACCTCTGCCTATACTTCTGACAGCAGGTCATCTCCTCCCCTTCTGCACGCTGTGTGCGGTGCCGCGTGCTCCCGCCTCGCTGTCAACGTTGAGGGGGGGGGTCAAACAAACTAGCAACCTGTTCGCTCTGACAGGCGGTGAAATCATTTGTGAAATTGTTGCCAGGAAGCTGTAGCTTTCAGGAACAAAGGATTGTGTTTATGTCACCAGCTGTTGAGATCTCTTTATGTTGCATTTTTGCTAATCAAGAGGATGAGGTCCATTTTCAAGGATGCAGCAATTAAGATGAGATCATTAGTTTTTGCTTCAATTTGTTTTTTTTTAAATCAGCATCCAACAAAAACATGAAAAAAGTGTATTTTTTTAAGCGCAGAACAAGGTGACTTTCGCCCTCCTCTGACCTTGACGACCTCGCCACCTTCCACCTTCATCAGCTGACGGAGGTTCTGCTGTAGCAGGCTGGTGTTGGAGCGCCACTTCAGCAGGCCAAGAAGGTCCACTGGGGAAGAAAAAAAAAAGAAAGAAAGAAGTCGTCACCACAAAGAAGAGCAGGAACATCATCTTGCAAACGGTAACACAATGTGAGGAGAGACAGATGAGACGGCCATTAAGGGTTTAACATTCGAATCCAATGAGTGATGCTGGCAGCCATTTGTTTGAGGTGCTCCCCCCAATGCACAAAAACACGGCGTTAGTCATTCTGTTAGATCTCCATTAGATCCCTCCTTTTAATCATGAAAAATGAATGAAGGCCCAAGAGGACGAGTCCCGATGTGATTAATCACATTGGAGGGAGGGAGGGAGCGTTCGGACCACCTTTGACAGATTATCAAGCCGCACGCTTTCAAAAGCGCCCGTGTCGATTTGTTGAGGCATTGTTCGGACCAGCCCTGTAACTGTCAGTCAAATCTCTTCAGGAGACAAAAGACATTTGTCTTTCATAAGGTGCCGGCACGGCGTTGAGACGCATCAGTCAGTTTAGAGGCCAACTTCACCAATTGTTAACATCAAGATGGGTTTACCACTCCGCCTGTAAAACAGGTGTCTAATGTGTTCTGCGGCTCCGAGGGAGCTTTGTCAAACCCACTGAATGTCCTCAGGGTTATCTTGTGTCGAGCTGGGAGATTACTCAACTCCACTTCTGCTGCACTGATTTCTTTTTTTTTTCGTTTCTGAAGTCCTCCAACTTTAGAGAGGAGCAACAAAAGAGCTGGAAAATTTCGTAACTGGCCAGTCTATCATCGAACATGGGGACTTGAGCGATTGCTTTGCCAGTCGACTGAACGTTGCTTTGCTCTCTGTTTAGTTCAGACAAACTACACATACTGTACATCATTTTACATTATATATGTTAACATTATACATATAAATGTAGCTAAATTTGGACTGCTTTCTGTCCGTTTGCACACTTTTAAGGCTACTTATCTAGTATAAGCTTTGAACTACCATTAAAATGTTCGGGAAAGGAGTCATTAGGAATAAATCAAATGCTAATTAAATACCAAATATTCCCAAACAAACAACAAACATGTCAAAAATCCAAATATCTTCAATTTGCAATAATAAATGGCAAACAAAAGAAGCAGCTTATCACATTGGAGAAGCTAGAATGAGGGAATATTTAGCTTTTGTGTAAAGAATTCTATTATTATACTATATTAAAGTATCCTAAGTATTCTACTTGAGTACTCTAAAGTTTTCTGTTGCAGAGTCATGGTGGATTGTTTGCTCTGGCTGCTCTTCCTGATTCCTCAGCATCTCTTCAGACCTTCCTGGCACCGTCGCCCCCTTGCTTGCTGCTCCCTCTCTGCGGTCGCCACGCCTGACAGGCTACAGGAGAGTCAATCAGGCATGGCGACACCATGATAGATGCCTATCATCTGCAAACCTGACACCAAACCCTTTATAAAATACCAGGAATCCCCCTCCCCGAGGAGATATAGATTTGAAAATTGACGGTTTAGCACCTCAGAGAGACAAATGGAACGAAATGAGAATAAATCATCAGGCAGCTCGCTCCCACTGGGGCCACTGCTGTTAGAGGCCTCCAGCACACGGGACAGTGAGGCAGTGTGTGTGTGTGTGTGTGTGTGTGTGTGTGTGTGTGTGTGTGTGTG
>JAQMCX010000033.1:6557388-6599120 GCA_029814765.1 Acanthurus leucopareius
TTAGAGGCCTCCAGCACACGGGACAGTGAGTCAGTGTGTGTGTGTGTGTGTGTGTGTGTGTGTGTGTGTGTGTGTGTGTGTGAGTCAGAAGAAAATCACCGAGCACCTTTGACAAATAACATCTGTTTGAGAACGGTTTTCTGTGAAGGCAGCCAAATTTAAAAGCTACAAAAACTGGCAGATGGTGGAATTATCAATTCTGAGAGACCAGTTACACTTTCACCGCAAAACTGGAATGCAACACACTTCAAATTACCACCTGAATGTTTGCAAAACAGCATATTTTGTTCATTTTTCAAGCAAACACAACCACTAAGTAGTTTGAATAGCTTGTTCTTTGTTTCTTTATTAGAACAGCCTTGTATTGAGTCATATTTTTTTTTAAAAATGCAGGCTTTGTCAACATAGTGATGTAAGACTGGAGTCATTCACACACACACACACACACAAACACACACACAAAGTGTAAACCTTACTCCGCCATTCTAAAACATCTAAAATATTTTTCCTTCCATGCAGCCGAGGCGGACGCAGGATGTTAATACATCTTTCAGCAGGTCCTCTCCCAGCACTGCTTTGGCATTAGATCTCTGCCTCTCCTCCAGCCTGCGTTTAGTGAAGCACACTGCAAATACCCAGGGAAGAGCCAGCAGCCACTTCACACGAGCTCCCGGCGCCAGGAGACCGCCTGCATAAATCTAGCTTAATTAAAACGAGTGTTTCATCTCGGATGTGGGGATCAGGGACGGAGTGTCGTGTGTTTGAAGCAAGCTGAGTTGGCCTTCAGGAAGAGACGACTTGTGAGCGACGAGCGAGGCTGAGATGAATGTCAATTGAGTGGATGGTGGAGAAGTTCAGACGGGGTGATCCGTTGGTGTGATGATTTTTTTTTTGGTTTTTAATATTTATTAATCAATTTTTTAATCTATAAAAAGTGATAATCGCGATTTATCAAAGCTCAGGCTGAAATCTTCAATATGCTATTTTGACCGGTTGTCAGGCAGAAACATCAGTATGTGTCTGTGTGAGTAAATGAATGAATGAGTGAATGAAAGGTCAACAGGTGAAGACGTTTTCTTAAACTACACTGGACATAACCTACCAACACTCCAAACTGAACCACATTCATCCACATTATTATTACACATATTATAGCCACAGAGAAGCTTATTCATAATTGAAAATGAAGAAGCACATTATCTATGTTTGCAATGTTCTTATTAATCTTTAAATGCTGTTTAAAAAGTTTTTTCCACCAACTATTTGCCATCTTAAAAAAAAACTACTGGAGACTGAAGGGTCTAAAACTGTAAAGGAGATGTCAGAATACAATGATAATTGGAAAAAAAAAAGGGTGAATGGTGCAGGAAGATGGAAAGGTGAGCGAGTGAAGGAAGTGAGCTGCTGCTGTTTGGGTGGGAGTTTTAAAGAACTTCTGGGTTTTAATAAAGCAGGCTGACTCCGGTGCAGTCTGAGATAGATTCCCTCTGCGTTGCTTTATTAAAAGAACTCAAACCTTTTCCCGGAGCTTTGGCGTGGGTGGACATATCCTGTGACGTGCGCACACACACACACACACGCGCGCGCGCACAAACTTTTGTGTTTAATCAAACTTACTGTGCAGTGACGCCGCAGCCTGGTCCCCAAGCACCTATTGGTGCCTTGCAAATTACCAGCACAAAGCGCCAGGTAAATATCAGCAGTGGAGCTGCTGTACAGGACTGAATGGTCTCAACAGGACACACACGGCTGCCCATCGCTCTCTCTTAGGGAGGAGGAAGGCAAAGTGAGACGGATAGAAGAAGAAAATGGCGCAGACTTTTCTCTTCTCGCATGTCAAACGCCGCAGCATCCGCAGCTCAGACGAGGGCTAGAGCTTAGATGACTTTTGCATCTAATGTAATCAGTTCTGAGACAGAGGCTGCTCATCAATTAACACCACCACCCACCGAGCGGAGTGGGAGGGAACACACCACTGTATTTAAATGACAACTTTATACCGCAGACAGGACTTAATAACCCTCAGAGGGAACATTACTGTAACAACAACGACGCCGACCCCTCCCGACGCGTGCAGCAGCACTCTGACGACGAGATCCTTCTGAGGTCCGCAGTGACCTCATTACTGAGGCTTTATGGACATTTGTTGTGCATGTAACCGGGAGGGACACTTCTTGCAGAGCAACAAGGCAAAAATCTGCTTCTTCTCTCATGCAGGTTTTTGTTCTGATGGCAAAAATGTACCACAGGGTCACAGAAGGCCTCAGCGTTCGTATGAAGCGAGGAGAGTGAAGCTTTCTGCTGATGATCGATGCAAATCTGGATATTTTAATGAATGATTTGCTCATTTTAAGGCCACATGTGCTGTGCCTGGTGAGAAAGCTGCCTGTTCTCTGCCTGTTTGGGACTATGATGATCTTTTCTGAAGGCAAATCTCTGCTCAGCGTCTTCATGAGGTTCACACAGCTTAACCATGATGCTCTACGTCGCTCTCAACTCCACTCTGCACCCTCTGCATGCACATGAAACTCAATTAATTAATCCTGTTAAATGCTTTCACATCTAAAATGTCAAAACTAGAGGCTGATGTCTAAGAACGTTAGTGTTTTCACTTTACCTGGTTATGCAGCTCAACTCCTGGTAATTTCACTCTTTAAAACATGAGTTTCCTATCTGTTCTTATTGTGCTCGGTCTCCTTTTGTGTTTTCTGTCTGTAACCGTGTTTTTATTTTTTACTTCTGGCTGCCTTGACTCCTTGAAAGATGACTTTTCTATCTCAACAGGCCTCTCGCGGATAAATGATGGTTGAATAAATAAAATAAACAGACAAAGAGCTGCTGCTTTTTTTTTTTTTTTTTTTTAAAAACCTCTGTCAGGTTTGAAGTATGTGTTTCCACAATGTCAGCACATCAAGATCAGCAATCACGCAGGGCTCTTTTTATGTTATTCTATAAAAAAACTGCTTAGATTGTGTCGTAAGTGCAATAAGTATAAAACTTTTGCTCCTTTGGCAGCTCTGTCATGTGAATGGAGACTGTGAAGTGGCCTGAACTTTACAACCCTGATTAGGAAAAAGTTGTTTCATAAAACGGTAATAAAAACAGAATGCAAACAGGCTGTTTACTGACGGCTGGTTTCATACAGCGACTCCGAGCCAACGCAGGAATATGTTTTGTACATTCACGCGTTTTACTAAGTGTTAAAGGTCACTCAGTCTGTTCTGATGGACTGAGCCTTTTAGGAGTGCCCCTTTTATACCCAAACATGATAAAAATTCTGTTACTATCAAGCCAGAGTCTCAGCTTGTTTGAAAAGTGTTGCTGGCATCAATTTCAGAATGAGCATACATTTCAAAAATCAATCAGGTAGATGAGGGAAAACATTAAATATGCTTGATTTTTACTGTTTTTGGTTGAATTTATGGCAAAAAATGATTAGCAAATGTCACATTCTGTTTATTTTACAAACTTTCACACCTTTTCAGAATCAGGGTTTTGTAACCTCAGATGGTGGATTCATATTTAACACTACAGCACCACGGTGATGGAAGAATCGGATTCATTTTTAAGCGTTTTTCTCTTATTTTAGTGATTATTTAAGCTTGTTGCAGCTTTGGTCATATTTATTATTGGATACTTGGAGGAGAAAAAGAAATAAAATGATAAATCATTACTCAAAGTGTTGGCTGTAAACCTCAAACATAGATTACAGATTTAACTCCTGGTCAAACTTCGACCTGCTGTTGTTTCCACGGCTTCCCTGTGCTTCAACAGATTATCAGAAGCGTTTCAGGTGCACTCACCTCCAGCTTCACCTCCAGATTAAGTGCTGTGAATAATCTGGCTAAACTGGTTAGAATTGCATTGCCATATTGCTTGATTAGAGCAGTTATTATGGTGAACAATGTAATTGTTTACTGGTGGTAATTATGGGGGAAAACAAAAAAAGTCATGATAATATGAAATTATTCTGTAATAAAACAAAAAAAAAATGGAGAACACAAATAATAATCTTAATAATAATAATAATAGTCATCTTGATAATAATAATCTTCTCCTGTCTTGTTTCATAAACTGTCCTCTAATGAAGGATTTTATCATATTTAGCACCAGAAGAAGGTAAAAGAAGGTCATGTTGCTTCTTTTTGCATTGAAAAGGCTTTGATGCTGCAAAAAGATCCAGATGTGAAATCACACATGACATCAACTTGCTGTAACAGCTCACTCTAAGAATCCCCCCCACCCCCACCCCTCGCTTTTGTTTGACTATTAAAAATAATATTTGTATTACCATGAATAAAAACATAAGGACATGATGCACTCCTTTATTTAAAACAGGGTGTTGCTTCGGGCGAGAAGAGCAATTAATTTCAATTCCAGTCAAAGTTTTCGCCTGCAGTGAATCTGTCTCTTCTTCATCCTCATTCTCTTTTCAGGCTCTGGCCAAAGAAAACACTGGGAGGAATGAGGAAGCTTTCATTTTGGCTCTGATTAAAATGGTGACTCAGACCTGCATACAAATTGAACAAAAAAAACAAAAAAACAAAACAAAACAAGGATGCACAATGCATCAAGCGCAAAGGAAAACAAAAGGACGGTTGTATTTTTTTTTTTTGAATGAATTGTGAAATCAGAGTTGGGAGTGTTTGACCACTCACACACAGCACACCAGCTTTTTTTTTTTTTTTTTTTTTCTTCTAGCACAATCCACACCGAGACAGCCATGTCTGGGATTTACAAACAGATTGACAGCAGTAAACAGAGCAGAGCTGTCGTCCGCTCGGCAGAGACGGACTGAAATCTACCGAATGAGCCTCGACTGATGGGAGGGAGCTGAGGAAAGGAAAGTAGGTTAGAAGAGGAAAATCCTTCAGCGAGGGTAAATGTCAAACATATGGACACGTGTAGAGACCAGGTGGAGGGAGCGGAGGATGGCAGACACCCCGGAGTCCTGTATTAAGTGGATATTATGGCCACTGTGCATATATAATCAGTCGGTCAAGGTCAAGAAAGCTGGTTCTCAGATGAAATGCACTGAAAAATCTCACTAAAGTAAATGTGAGAGTGACGACTGCTGGAATTAATGTTTCTCTAGCGAGCACATGAGCAAACATACGCAGGTGTTGTTTATTTATGCCGGTTTCTTTCTTACTTGTTCAGATTAATACAGACTCCAGTCCGTTGAATTCAGCAGAAAATTAAATACCTTGAACACAAATTTAGTTTCCTACGTTCTGCAAGGAGGTCGATCACAGCAGCTTTGTGTTGAAAAGCAAAAACTTTTACAGAAGAAAAGATAAAAAAACAAATGCAGACTGATGTGTAGAAGCTGTTACCGTTCTGTGTGAGCTTGGTGGAGCACACCAGGGTGGAGATCTGGAAGTAGTCCTTGCTGATGGTGCAGTTGCCCAGGTTCTGGATGCTTTTCCCTGTGGCGGAGTAGCCCTTCTCCTCCAGCTCCAGCTTGGTAGCAGGTAGGTTCAGGTACAGAGACGAGTCCTCCAGCTTCTTTGCTTCTGCCTGTTTTTTTTTGGTTTTTTTTCCGAGGATAAGACTCAGTCAATTTATCAGCAAATTTTTACAATTTACAGCTCAGCCAGGGGCTCATTATTTTTTTTCAGAATAGCTGAAATCTATGTCTGCTTTTGTTCAAACCACCAATGACTCATTTTTTTTTTCAGTCAACAGCAACGCATAAAAAAGAAACAATGAAATCTAACTGGGGGAGTTTTTCCTGACAAAAAAAAACTTTTTAATTAACATAAATAGAAAATATAATTCAAAATATAATTATACAAGGATTTTAATTGGAATGTAATTTCATTTTACTGTGGGGGTCGATGCATACCAACTACACCAGTCTAAACAGACAGCAGTGAGGCCGTTATTACATTAGCGGCTAATAGGAGAGGCCGGTTTTTCACCCAGGACTCGTCTCTGTCGGGGTCGTGTCATGAGGAGTGTGAGCCGGTCAGCAGGTAGGCGGCCCCTAGCGAACTTACCGGGACCCAACAGGCCGACGGCTAACTGCATTATGGGATATTTCTCATTTACCTTGTACACGATGAGATCATGCTCGCCGTCCCTCAGAGTCGTCCCATCGTACCTCATCAACTTCACGAAAGACAAGGCGAATATCTTCTCTGATTTGTCTTTGGCTGTGAGACGAAGACAAAAATCACATGAGGATGACAAAAAAAAAACAGCCAGATGTTGATCTCTGTTGTTTAAATTTGAGATAAATTATTCACACAGACTTTACACTGCTGTTTCTGTGAATATCTGCAAACTAATACACCAAAACTCATACACACATACAGCATGTTTGCATTTATCCTGCAGTGTGCATCTTTATGTGTTTAAAGACAGAATCTGAGCTGTTGGAGACGGTCTGTCCTGCAGTAAAAACACGCTGCATGGCTGACTTTACAAAAAGTCATTAATAAACTAGCAGAGAAACAAAACAGATAATCCCAAATTTAAATGTGAGCACCAGAGGCCCTGAGTCAGCACAACAACCTTATGTTTCAGTCTGATGTCTGTATCAACGCTCCGACTGTATCTGTGCAAAATTAAACTGTGCAGCGAGACGAGCAAGTGGGAGGTTAAAGGACATAAAGTTAAATTGTAAATTAAAAAGCTGATGCATCCAGTTTTGTGAATGCACTTGATTATTATACAAATACATGTGATTTGCTTTAAACAAACCATTATTACTCATTTTAAAAATAAAGAAATGATCCACTCTTTTTTTAAATAAGTGATCAAAGCAGTGAGGTTTGGACTGAGCTATCGTGTTTGTCCACTTCCTGTTAGCATATGAATAAACACTTGCACTTGATCCCGGGGCTGCAGCTGTGAACGGTTCGTATAATCAGCTCGGGTGGAGAAAAAGATGCTCATTGCTTGTGTGTGTACGTGCACGGGGGGCGGGGGGCGGGGGGGGAAGCGTTGTGTAAACAAGCCAAAGAGTTATGACTTTGTCCTGTAACCAAGAGTTTGGATAGGGCCGCATACATCATCATTGTGGATCAACAAGCTCAAATTTACATGCACGGAGACATGATTCATCGAGGTGTCTTGTGCATTCTATCTGCATAAATCCCCTCATTGCTTTGCTGCCTGCAGCCTCACCGGTGAATAATTGCGGGGTTGGCTTGAGAGAAACCAGTGGAGGGAAAACACTGTACGCATGCCATGCAGTTCAGAGAAAATGTATTTGTGACTTCCTGAGGAGAAAAAGAGGCTTCCAAACTTTGCATTACAGAAAAAAAAAACTAAGAGGTCACTTTCAGGACAGAGCTCAGTCAAGTTTTGCGTGGAACTTCTGCAGACTTCCACCTTTAAGGTGACCTGTCAATTCAGATTTATTTTACACGCACCGTGCCACGTCCCACCCCCCCATCCCCACCCCCCACTCGACCAGGTAGTGGCATAATGACAGATGAAACAGCCGTGAAAAGATGACGAGCATCTCTCTCACAGCGAGCCATGGCGGCGTCTGTGATAGCAGCCATCAGTCTGATGAAGCCTGACAATGCTGGAGTGCTACTCTCTGATGCACTGCGTTAGAGCTGGCCTGATTCTGGACATGGGGGGGGGGCTGAGATACTGAGCACATGAGCTCTGGTTGTGGCCTTGATGAGCAGCTGTGTCACTCTGTGTTTCTGCTAAAAAGTTCAGCACTAGCTGGCAGCATTTGGAGGAAGCGGGAAGGACACGAGCAGCTGACAGAAAACAGGGAGGACTTGATCTGACAAACCAGCTCTTCACACGCAGAAAGATGAAATATCTCCCCTCTTACCAATGAAAGTGTTTGCCCTGTAAAATGTAAACATGAAATTTTAAGGTCATGTGATATTTGCATTCTGCCTTTTAAAGATTAAAATCAAGGAGTAAATGATTGCAGAGAAGGATAATGAGTTTGTTTCCAGGTGCATGTATCCTCGGTTCACCAGAGTCTGGAGTATCCCTGTCATCCTATTTTCAGAAACTAGCGTCATGTATTATTCTCTGTTACAATCATTTAAGTGTGACACATGGCGATAAGGGGATAAAAATGTATCCACTGGTACTCTTGTCTTCCATTAGTGATGATCAAATGGAGATGCAAAACCCTGTAGAGTGTTAAATGCGACTGCTTTTACAGTGTTTGCAGGCTCAGGTTACTGATTCAGTGCAGAGACGACAAAAAGCAGCTAGATGCCAAAGAGACGCACCTGCCAAGATGCAGACGATCAGAAACTCGGATAAAGTCAGATTCATGTGAGGAGGGATAACAATGACCAGGTGTCAGTGACGGGGGGATACAAGGCACACACCACACACACACAGACCCCGTATAATCAAGCCATTTCTATTGTAGGCTGTCAGCGACAAGTTGGAGTTTGGCAGCATCAGCATGCCCCTCCAGTCCCGCAGTCACTTGAGGTGAGCCAGTTTCTAAAGCAACCGTCACAGCGAGATAACAGCAAGTCACAGACTTTCAAAGGCACGCCTCGTAACAGCATTAGCTGCAGAAGCGAGGTGCCGAGCATGACAAGAAAGGCTCTCCAAGTGGTTTATAAGCCAGCACTGAGCTCAGAGACCTGGCCATTTCCTCCAAAAACCACCTGCGAGCATGCGAGATGCAAACAGAGCTGAAAGATGACGACAGCTGCGGATTACTTCTCCAGAGAAAAGATCGACTTCCCCCCACGCTGATACCCTCTGAGAACCTGCCTTGCATTCTGTGCCATATGAACTGATTGTTTAATACACATACACCTGTGACGGCTCCTACACCTTTTCACAAAATCCCTCTTCCCCTGCGCCCCTCCTGCTCCTGCTCCTGCTCCTGCTGCTGGAGGGGCGGCCGCACCATGTGGCGGGCAGATGGGATGGCAGTTCACCAGGCTCCGATGCCCTCCACACCCCCGAAATTAAAAAAGGTGTTAAAAAACAGAAGGAAACACAACATTGGCTGCATTCAGCGAAACATTGGTCCCAACAAACAAATGAGTCCCCCCCCCAGGCGTTTTCCACATCCCAGCTGTAGTCTCTGACAAGCCCCTCCATGATGCCGCTTTGTGCAGGAGCAGACTAATGCCGCTGATTAATGTGACAAAGGGAGAGCTTCAAAGTATTTATCACTCCACAACACATCTGCTTGGATTGGATATCTTCCATTTTTTTTTTTTTTTTTTTTTGTCACTGTGGCTAGATTGGCAGCCAATCGTGCAGTCGGTCATTAGAAAAAAACTGACTGTGCACACTCCGACATCGGTACTCACAGTCCTGTGATGAGCGGTGGCGAAAGGTGAACCGCAAGTGGCTCCGGTTCACGTCTTCAATGGGGATTGCAACCTGAGGCGAGGGGGAGAAAAAAAGGGAGAAAAAAGGGAGAAAAAAGGGAATGGTGTGAGACTTTTACACTCTAAAAACACACACTCACAATGCAAACTTTCAGGAGCAGAATGAGCCCACAACTCTAAACTTTCATATCATCCAGAAATGAAAAACCAACAGCAGAAGGGTTCATAGAAGTGATTTGTAGCAAGTGAGCTAAAGCATGCAAAACCACTGGTGTGCTTCTTTAGGTATCACGGATCAATGACTTCATACTTCTGTGCAGTTTTTGCTGCCACCACATCACTCATTTAATCTGCTGCAAGGTTTCACATTCATCACTGTGCTTCTCTGCTTCAAAGCCTCGTGTGTGCAAATCCACCAGATTCCACAAATTACAGACGATAGAAAACTATGTTGCGATGAATAATTGATTTAAGAATTACATCAAAGGGTGGTGTTGCAGTCAATGTGGGAAATAATGGCTAAAATAAAATAATACTCAGTCTTACAAAGGCTCCCTGAACACTGCTGCAGGTACATTTTCACTTAAAAAAAAATGTTCGTTTAAACCTAAAATAATCAGTTTTCGCACTGGTTAATTATCACACACTGTGCTTTTAAGCAAAATTTTAGGAATTATCTCCATTCAAACAAAAACAAATTATCACATGACTCTTCATGTCTTTATAAACAGGTAAACAGGAAGAAGGAAGTTGGTTGCTTAGTTGCAGAAACGACTACACATATGATGGCAGAAAACATGGATCTGGAGCCACACAGGTCAGGACTGATAAGACCAGATCAGGAAGTGAGTGTGGGTGTTACAAATATAGGCTTTTCAAAATAAAATGGTGTCATCTGTGTTGCCAAAGCATTTAGTTTTCTTAAAATACCAGAGTGGTCTGGATAAAAGCGAGAGTTAAGTGTCTTAAATTGTAGTGATGTTGATACAGCAAAAGAACAAATGCGAGGAGATGCTGCAGAAATAAGAAGAAACACACCTTTATTGTTTCAAACCAGCGTGGCTGCTTCACTTGGTAGTAGATGACAGACTTGTACTCATTGATGCCTTCATCTCCAGCTCCAGGGAAGATCACATTCTGGATAAAAACAAAGAAAACACACAATTTAATTCAATTTACTCAACAAACATTTGTAATCTGGTTATACTGGAAAAGCTACAGGTTCATTCAGCTTTGGAAAAAATCATAATGGTTTAGTTATGAGCGCTGTGTCAAAACATTAGCACAATCTCAGCATGTGGAAAATCAGCCAGCACTTATTTCATGAAACGGTGCCCATGGGGCTGAACGCTTAAATCTAGAAAAATGGCCTTTAAAAAAAAAAAATCTGGATGTGCTTTATGCATGAGCACCTGCCTTTTGGCTGCCAATCTCATGACGGAATTGTGGAAATAAAAAAAAATTAATTAGAAATTAATTATTTAAGAGGGAGGGGCATTAACTCCCGTGCAGGGAGAGGTGGAGGGAAGTCAGGTGCAGGAGAGCAGAGCAGAGCAGCTGGTGCTGATGGATCCAGCCATGTAAATTGGTCTTCCTAGTGGGTCCCCTGAGTTCCTACAGCGGGTCAGGGTGCGTATGTAAAATACTACGCCTCCCCTGGGAGACTTGGCATGAAGGATGGCACACATGCCTTGTTTTCTATCAGTCTGCACTCAGCCAGTCTTCCCCCTTTTTTCCTCCCACTGCTCCAGCTGACTCCCCTGGCCTGCTACTGCGCCGCCGCTAAAATACTCCAACACTAATGGCTTCTGACAACCAGCAATTATGAGAAATAACAGGCCCAGTCTCCCCCCAGCCATGCTGAGCAGAACTGGGAGGGGGGCAGGTGCTAGCTCAAGCTACTCTGCCCCCTTCACTAAGCAGCCAAGACTCATGACAGCTTCTGGTTTTGGAGAAGCGAAGAGGAGGAGGGGGGAGAGTGGCCGAGGTTCAGCCGCAGGTGAGAGGGTTTTTGCGTTTGGGTGCTAATATTTCAAGGTGATAAGAAGCAACTGTCCGGACATTCAATACACAACATCACAAATCCTCTATGAGACGGAGGGAGGATGACAACATCTGGAGGCAGAGAGAGACCAGAGAGAAGAAGAAATGAGAAGAAACAAGCTGAGGTAGAAACAAAAACCATCCAGAGAGAAAACCACAACAAGCAAAACACAGAAAGCAAACCCATTAAAAAACTTGCCTCAATGTGAGTAATTAAATTTTGCTACCATTAAGTCTCTGGTACATGGAGGCCTTTTTATTCCATCACATAAACAACCTGACAGACCCATAACTGGTTTTTGATTCGAGGTTGTCGTTATGAACCCAATCAAGGGTTTGTTTGAGTGGGACAGAAAGTTTTCTTTTATCAGAGATCACACTCCAACCTGCTTCAGACATTAAAATGACTGACAGGAAGTGGCAGTGTCTCTCATCTCAGACACACAATTTCCTTTCAGCCTATTAAAGTCCAGGAAGGAAGAGAGAGAATTTAACCAATTAGCACTGATCCCCGGGGAACCGAAAAGATGAGACTGATTTCTGTGAAATATTCACAAGACATGAAGCTGAAGGGAGATCCAGCACTGCAGAAATGACACGGACGTGATATTTAAAGTCATCTGTGTTCACTGACTCCAGACTCTGATTGTGCAACAGCATATTTATGCACAACATGTCTCCTAACTGCTCAAAGATGCCTAAGGCGGACTTGAAATCATTGTATTTTTATTCCTGCATGTAAAAATTTCATAAAGAATTCTATACAAAGTGCATTTAAATACAAAGAGTGGTCGTCTCGTTTTTTCTTTCATGCCTGTGAGACATCTACAAAAAAAAAATAAATAAAGAAAAAGTAGAGGAAACATTTAGTGCAATCACAACATCCAAACATAATCACAATGATCATCAGCCCTTTCTGCTCCTTCTCAAGTCCATTTACAGTATAATCATCACTGATTCTTGCACTTTCTTGGCCTGCTGGGCCAAATAACAGACAGAGCCTCTCAATCTAAGGCTAATGTGTATAATTGAGGCGGGCGATGGTAATAGCACTCGTTCGTGATTCGCCGCAGGGGGCGGCCCGAAGACGAGGGGTCTGTCGTGTCAAAGCACTCCTCTGTCAACACTTCTCGTAAGTTCCACTCTGACAATTAGTGCTCTGTTACAAGACTGTGGACGTAGTAGCATTAAAGGGATAGTTTGTGTTTTTTGAAGAGGGGTTATAAAATGTATTTGTGAATAATCAGTTCATCATCTACAGAAGGTTTCTTTTTTCAAAGATGGCGGTCAGCACATCCCTGGTTACGAAAAGCAGAGAGTTGTACAGATATACAGGCAGACTGATGTAATGCTGAGCAGCTGGACGGCAGCAAAAACCTATTTTTATCCACCTGAACAAAGGCCCAACAAGTAATATGGAGTAATTCATCTCAGTTTAAGTGTATGCTGTATTTTCAGTATTTTTACTGCTTTACTTTGTCATTAGACAGCCCCTTCCTTTTATCTTAACCAAAAACAACCAGAAGTCCCAGTACAAAACTACCAGCCTACTATAGAAGCAGCTAGTTACTTGCTGAGGAGCCTTGCTGTTCCTCACCATCAGGTAAAAGAGCTCTGAACACCTGACAATGAATGAAACGACTTAGCAATCAATCAAAGAAATGCTCCACCGTCCAGTTTCCTCCTGTTTACTGAGAAATTTTCCTTCTGTCTCTAGTACAGTACACTCTGGATCATTACGTTGTTCTCTTTCTAAAGCAGTGAAAATATTGAAAATAAAGCTTTCACTTAAACTACCGTAATTTTCAGACTATTGAGCACACCTGAATATAAGCCGCACCCACTACATTTACTCCTCCTGCACACTAAAACCACTAAAGCTGTCTTCTTCAGTGTCGGAATTGAACAGCCTCAGAATTACTTCGTCACACACTTTCTCGTTTATTTTCGTCCATAAATTAGCCGCATCATTGTTTAAGCCGCAGGGTTCAAAGCGTCGGAAAAAAGTAGCGGCTTAGCTGTGCCTGTACGACTCTCCGCTTCTCCAAACTGCTGACATGCCGACTGCCAGCTCACTGCTTCAGAAAACCTGAACTATCCCTTTAACGCCTTGCAACAAAATATCAGGTGTGCCTCAGCTTAACGTGAACTAATCTGAGGTCAATATAAACTGCGGCCACACAAATCAAGTCAGTTAAACTCACACTCCCTGACACACATCTCCTCCCACACACTCCTCCTGTCCAACCTCTAATACCCTCATACCCCCCCACCCCCCACCATTAACTGACAGCCCATGCAGAACAAGGAGTAGTGAAGCAGGGGGTGACGATAATTAAACATCAGAGAAAGGAGTCAGTGGCTGGAGACTCCGGATGAAACAAAAGCTTCATTAGGACATCAGACGCTGACGGGCTGCTGTGTGATTAAAAAAAAAAAAAAAAGAAAGAAAGAAAGAAAGACAGCACTCAGATGCAAGAGCTCATTAAAAATTCTCCAATTTGCAAATCGACAGCCGCCTTAATGATTAATGTGGATTTGTTTGTGTCGTTCTTGTTTCCCTTTCAGGAGAAACTGATTGCAATTAATGGTGTCGAGCTGCAAACCAGGATGTCAGACTTTTCTCTGAATACCTTCAACAGGTTGGACTGAAGTTAGAACAGTTAATTTCTAACCTCGACTGGAATATAATTGACTAATCTCCGTGCTAAGGGCTGAAAATGTCCTCTGAATAAAGTTTGCAACATTCTGAGACGACTTGCTAACGAATGGAAAGACATGAGAACATTATCCTGTTAACGTCGTTAGCAAATGTAATTATACCAGAAGGAAATTGCTGATTTTGCATCACATGTTACCCTGCTACTTTCAGACCACGCTGCCCATGTTTCCTGTCTGCACGTTCGGGCCTTTTAACCGCCTCTGACAACGACAAAGGTCGATTCCTGCAGCGGCGGCGAGCCAGGCTTTAGGACAGTCAATCAACCACAAAGCACCAATATTGCATTCTGTCAATTTTTTTTTGACAGGCGGCAAAGGCGAACGGTCTGGCCTGTGTATCACACTGCTTTATAGAAGTCCTGGTCAGTTAAGCGGCGTGCTGAGCTGTGTGAGATTAAAGAAAGCCCGGTAAATCACGGACTGTCCGCGAGGCCGATCGGCTGGAGCGCGCTTCTGTCCTGAATCCTGAGAAAGAGCTAAACCCTGGGAAAAAAAAAAAATACTCAAAATAAAAAAGTAAGCTGACACTCCTCCGTCGTACCTCCAGTTTCTTGCCGTCCTCGTCGTAAACGGACATGGTCACCTCCACGTTTTTGGGCGTGGTCTTGCTCCCCTTGTCAAAATCCCCCTGAACCAGAGTCACGTAGATGTCGTTTCGCACATCACCTTTAAGGAGCAACAAAAAAAGAAAAAAAAGAGGTCAGATGTGAGGAAATACTGACTTTTCCCAGCCTTCCTGAAGCTTACACTTCATGAATTTATTCATTCACTTTTAATAGGACTCCTGCTGCATAATCCATTACAGTTTAGGTGGCATAAGTGGATATTTGGCAACACACACACTTCACTGCTGACTTCGGTCCATTACACAACTAACGTCTTAATCAAACCTTGATGAGGTATGATATGTTCTTTTCTACTTCACTCACATTCCCTTAAGTGGATCTTGATTCTAAATCACTTCCTGAATGAATGATGTGATAACCAGCAGCGTTTTTTTGTTTTGTTTTTTTTAAACACTCAACCTGGCATGATGATCTCAGGGAAGCCCATCTTGCGAGCCACAGCTGTCGATCTGTCCACCAGGTGAGGGAAGTCCTTCCTTATGTGGTGGATGTCTCCGGGGAGCAGCTTCAGAGTCACCCACAGGCCTGGGTGATGCATTCAAGGGGAAAGAAGTGAGGGGTGGGGGTGGGGTGGATGTCAGGAGAAGACAGCACCAGAACAAACCGCCTCAGGAAAATACTAAAAAAAATGAGATTTCTTTTTAAGCTTTCAGCCGTCAGTGACAGCGAACAGCTCGAGGGCAGGACACTAAATAGAAGCTAACCACGGGGATGTGATCAGGAAAACATAATAACAGAGGGAACAAGTGTGTGTGTGTGAGTGTGTGTTTTTCTTGTGCCCAGCTAAAGCTCAATGTAGGCAGTTATCAGAAGTGGAAATAGAAAAACCTCAAATCTCTATCTGGTTGACAAAGAGAGAAAAAATAAAAAGAACAAAATAGCTAATTTATGTGTTGAGCTCAGAAGGTTGATGCCTGTGATGAGCACATTCGTATTTGTATGTTGAACACAACTCAACATGTTTCATGCTTCAGGGTGAATAAAAGATCTGGTATTTTTCAACTTTTCAGGATCTGAACCACTTCAGTTTGTCAAAAATGCTCCGATGGTTGAAAATTATGCACGACATCCAGAACAGAACCGGTTCCATGTTGTTGGAAAAGAGAAAACAGACTTTGGCTCAAACTAACATGCTAATTTTGAGCACCACGCTGGAAAAAATAAATTTTCTTGGGAACAATCAGACACAAATTATTCTTGGAAACAATCAGACACTTGGCACCTAAATTGCAAAAAGAAAAAAAATTAAAAAATACTAAATTTGTTTCTGAACCACAGAAAAATCCATGAAAATGTCGCCAGTGCGGCAGATTTCTTCTTCTGGCACGCTATTTTTGAGAGAATAGAGGCATTTATGGTAGAATATCCAAATTGTGCTGTAATTCACAGACTTAAATAACCAGCCTCGGAAAAACCTGAGTGTGTGAAGCCTAAAAGGAAACTCAGTGGCTGTGAATAATTCTAAGACAAAAAGCCTTCAGGGGACTTTCATGGGTCATAATTCTTAACAATTTAAAGCCAGTGGCCGCTTTGCTTTCCTCCTGGCTGGGGAGGAAAGGGTCTTTTCTGCAGAAACTGCGTGGTTTGCCAGCTTTTAAAACCACAGTCACTCTTCATATTAAATATAAAAAAGAAAAGCAGAGTAGACACATAACTTCTAAACAAGACAGAAAACGACTCAAACAAGGCGCCCAATTAAGGCAGTCACCCTGTCAGAGACCACCAAAAAAAACGAGTGGTGCTTGTGACCCCCCCACCCCCACCCCTGAGGCCTTGCTCACTTTCACTCTACAGGCTCCATATTGTCATGAGTGACACATCTCTCACTCCGCCGAGCTGGAGGCCTTTTGACATGCGAGCGTGACCGAAACAGCTGCTCTCAGCGCTGCGCTGTTCTTCCCACCGAGCGCCGAGGCAGACCTGACATTCATCCAAGTACATCTTTATAGGCCGTGACAATACCACGGGGGCTGTCATGTTGCCCCCCCCCCCGCCAAGCACAAACCCCCTTAGATGGCTAATATTGTTCTTTTAAACCGCAGACGTCAAATCGCAGACAAGATCTAGCCTTTGTGGAGGACTCCCCAGCTTAATTAACAGCTGGATTACTTAGATCCCGTAGTCATGGTGACGAGGGCAACTATTAATAGTGTGAACGGTGATTTATAATGCGAACGCTTGACAAAAGAATTCTGTTCTTATTATCGAGATGAACAGTTTCAACGCCCTGCATGTGTGTTGGTGGTAATGGTATTTTGTACCAGCAGATCTATAATGTAGCGCTGATGAAAATTACAGCAGTTCAGTCGGACGCTTTCACTAATTGGTTAAAGGAAAAAAAAAAACAGGCCAAATGTCATGTGGATGTCCAATCAGTGTTTATGGTTAAAGCGGTCAAAGCAATAAATCCCTCGGTGAATTCCATACTGACTGAGAATTAGCAGTTCTTTTGGAAACTGAGCCTTGCTGGCAATGCCTACATGTACCAGAATGCATTGCTTGCTAGCTTCTGGTGCTTAATCTCACTGAGAAAAGTTAAAGCAAAGAGAACCAGTTTTGTTGTGAAACAGCCTGTATGTGACATCACTGGTGTCAGTGGAAGAACAGATTTCCCTGCAGAGATCTTTGCTCTCTCTGTCATTATGGAAAACACAAACAGATTTTTGTGTTTATTGACTACATTTTTCCATAAACACTGTTTGGGCATCAGTATAAAACGTGGCAAACTTTTTCTTTAAACAATGACGAGTTAAAAGAGAGTGCACACTGGTGAGGTGCTGATTCACAAGTACAGTAGATATGAAAGAGATGAAGAAAAAACTGAGAATTTTAAAAAACAGAAGAGACTTCTGCTTTTAAAATAATGCTTTGGCAGATGATGCATTTCATAAGAAGTTTCCTGAAGAATCCCATGTGTGTTTAAACACTTTTTTAAATTAAAAATAAAAAGATATTGTTTTCCTTCCGTATGTTGCTGACCCCTTCTTTCATTTATGTCCATAAACTCCAATTCAATATAGCCACTTGAGATGCCTTTAAGTGTAGCTGCTTGTGACTGTGCCAAGATGAATTTTTAATGACCATGTTGACTGTGAATCTTTATAAATAAAATGTAAACAAATTTCAGATTCAGGCTGGATTTTCACCTTCACTTTAGCATAAGTATTTAATAGCACATGTGAGACCTTTGACCTTTGAACCTTTGCACTGTACCTTGGCCCTTGTGATTGACCTCTTTGGCGGTGATAACTTTGTTGATGACTGTCTGGAGGAAGTCGTTCTCCCCTGCCACCCTGGGTGAAAAACGGGAGATGTTCAGCTGCTTGTGGTGAATGGCGTCATCCAACGCTAGCCTGCAGTATGCACACAACGGGCGAACACCACGGGGAGGAGGAGATGGCAGAGACAGAGGAGGAGGAGGAGGAGGAGGATGAGGTGGTGGAGGAGGAGGAGGAGGAGCGGGGCAGAAGAGCCACAAAGTGATGGTTGTGAGGAGGGGAGTGGGAGGAGGGATGAGGCAGGGAGAGAGAGAGAGAGAGAGAGACACACACACCGAAGAGTGATGCGAATACCGTGACAGACAAAAAGCCGCTTGTTAGCAGTTAAGTGATGGCAGGATGGGTAATGAAAGAAAAACACAGAGAAATCATCGTTTAGGAAATGGTGCCCAGTCAGCATTTATAGTGCCAACGCAGCAGTGGGAAGCCTGACCCGCCCACGGTCAGTCTCTACATGTTTGGGAAAACTTAATACTGGAAGCTCGAGACTATTTCCAATCCAAAACAAAAGCATTCCCACTCTGCTTTTAGTTTATAACAAAAAAAAAAAAGGAAAATAGGATCTAACATCATTTTTTTTTTGTTCTCCACAGAGCTTCAGATGTTTGACTGATCGATTGAAAAAGCGAGTGACACACAAAGCATCAGGAAGTGACAGCAGTGAAATGTGTGCGGTGGGCATGGATGGCGTCTGCGGTGCAGAGGGCTCGAAAAACAAGCAGAAGAAGAAGAAGTGCGTGGAGGAGAAGACAGCGGTGATGTCAGCACGGAGGAGACAGTGAAGGATTTTCTGTCACTCAAACTGCCTTCATTTACCTCCAACCTTGAATCCACAAACCGATCCAAGACAGGAAGTAGAAGAAGTGACAGCAGAGGTTGAATCAGGGTGGGGACATAATATCATAAGACAATAGGAGAATGGATGCTTTGCCTCAAATTTGCTAGAATATAACTTTTGAATGCGTTTGGATGTGATTTTTACAAAAGAGTTGGACACAATGGGATTTCCTGTCAGTCAGCTAATCGATCGTTTCAGCGCGACATGATTTGTTGCTGCAGATGCATTAACTAAATGCAGGTCGGTTTGAAAACATGCCAGAGTCGAGGACAGACCCATCTAACGTGAATGAATGAAAGTCAGAGAAAAAAAAAAAAATCAAGAGGATTTGCATCTATATTGTCCATTTCTGGAGGGAAAATCCCATTTCTGTTTGGATGACATGAGTCTGTCCGAGTTACATCACTGAGGCAGGTTTTCCTTTAAAGGCCCCGTCGCTTCCTGCCTCTGCCATTCAATAACAGGTTGTGCAACCGCCGTTTCAAAACTTCATCAATTAAAATTCTGCAGCAAATAATCACATTTGGACATAAATAACCTCATCTACATCCTGTTCTTTCTTTTCACACCAGACGGCCCTAATTTCCATGATTTATGCTCGCAGATAAAACCGTTAAGTGAGGTGATCTGCCAGCTAAACTGCCTGAATTTGAAGCATTTCCAATTATGCAGGAAATCACGTTAAGGAAAAAGGTTACTCTGGCTCTGTACGCAGTCCTACGAGAATGGCAGCAGTTAATGAGATTGCCTTAATTGAGTCAGCAGGGAATTGGAGGGGGGGGGGGGCGCTGCTGTCTTTAAAAACCTCTGCTAATCAGGTGTCAGGAATTTAAGTCTTTAAAACAAATTTAAATACGACCGCTGTATCTTTGACATTCTATACATTCTATACTCAAAATATCGGACGTAAGTGTTCGAGGCTCAGCTGTTTCAGCACTGCTGTTTCACAAAAACATCCTCCCAACCTTAAAGGAACTCTGTGCTCCCGATGTGTGAACATGATTTATTTGGTGCTGCTGAACAATCCACTTACGGCTGAAATGGGATAAAGTGCTGCTTGTCTTCATCGTCCATTTTGCCTGTTATGATGTCAGTGACATCCATTACTGTGGAAAAACAAGGAGAGAGGGTTAAAACATTCTCAGGGCCTGCAGAGCGCTGCGTGCTTGCGACAGAGATACAGAGAACTGCTCGCTGAGGCCACATCAGGGGGGGTGAAAGCGGCCGATGTTGGCTCTTTGTCAATGAGCACTAATTAAAGCATATGCAGGGCTATGATGGTAAAAAAAAAAAAAGAAGCTCTGCCTGTGTGACCTTCATAGTGGTCACAGAAGCAGAGGAAGAAGAGGGGTGAAAAAAATCTTTCATCTGACTTCAAAAACACATTTGATGTTCAAAAGAGATGATTGAAAACGAGTGAAAATTTATTTTAATGCACCCAGATTATCCAGTTTTTGCTGACCTCCAGTGGTTTAACCTTCAACCCGCTGCAGTGGTGACACCAGAACCTGTGACATCATCGCCCGGTGAGGTTTTAAAGAGCAACAGAGAAAACTTCAGAGCACACCCGGGAGTGATGCTCAGCGTGGTCAGTGGTGAACCAGGCTTGAAGCTTTCAGCCAGAGAGGGCAGCAAAAAACAACAGTGTACAAAACTGAGGCCTGAAGTTTCTGGAACATGTGATTTCCCGCATATCAGAGCTGAGAACGCATGCGACGTCACAGACTGAGAGGGACGAACATATAAATGATAAGCGGAGCAAAAATACACGAAACAGTCTGTAAGAGAAAGGCTGAACTTAGCAGTCTGTAACACTTTTTTTTAAAGGGAACAACATCGCAATGTTAGCGTTTCCAGACAAAGAAGATGCATCAAGTCGACAGTGTTGCTATTTGTTTCGTGCAAGTCGCCAAAAATAACAAAGTAAAGCTCTCCTGAACTGATTCCAACTAAAGTTAATTAGAGAGGAGCGACATGATCGCACCTTTACTCCATTACTCTGAAGGCCAGAAGTCGGCCATGTACATGCCGTTTAAAACTTTGTCTCACAACAGCAAAGTTCAGCTCAAAGTTCAAAGTTCAGCCCCTCCGTCAGGTTTCGTACGGTGGCGTCTGAGTGTAAGCCCTCATAAATCGCACTGTCGTTCACCTTCTCTGCGAGCGGCGTTTGGATAAAGTCACTGAAAGAGGAGCATCATCTCCTTTGTCGGAGAACCGGGCAAAAAGCCAATCTAATTAGTTTACGAAACACCTGGCAGCTCGCCATCGGGAGATAAATCAAAGTCTAATTCCTCTTTCTACTTTAGCTGGATATCTATGAATTTTAGCCTGATAAATTTACTCACCCGGGCGAAGACTCCGGCACGACACTAACTCTGAACAGTCAGAAAAACCACATGATTTGTTCTCCGGGCTGAAGCACATTGGGACGTTCAGGCTACGAAGTTCCGAGAAAATCAGCGTCTCTGAAGAGGCCGTTTTAAGCTATTTGGGGTTTTTTCGCTGTCGTTAAGTGTGTTATATGGACTGTTGGTGCAAACGAAAAAAAAACAAAGTTGCACCAAAGTGCATTTCTCTCAAAAACACTGCTGCAGAAACTCCTGTCTTGTCTGTTGTCCAGCCTGTATTTCAATTAATTATCTAATGTCACCATGTTACTATTTGCATAATGCACATTTACTGGTTAATTAGCCCCAAACAAAGCTAAAATGAAAGTATTAATAAGGCTTCTAATAAAAAGTTAACCTCTGACTTCAGTGTTACAGCTTGTGCCTTGCAGCATCTTTTGGAAGAGCAGCTCTCTGTGCAGTCGCCTCCTTTACCTGCCACTCCGAAGGGTCTCCTCAGTCCTGACGTCAGCTTCTTGGTGTTGTTGTCTCGCAGCTCCATGCGGCCCACTCTGACAATCTGACACACGAAGCTGATCTTCTCCCTCTTCAGATCTTCACTGCCCAAGTCCTGAGGAGGAAGGAAACAGAGGAGTTATGACGCTAGAAGTTAAAAATGCTGATGCTGTTGCCATAGAGTCGATGACTAATAATTAATGTAGACATAAAAACTCCTATAATTAAGATTTTACAGTTTGGAAACCTTTTTTTTTTTTTTAAAAGGTTACAGCAATGCTCGGGTGCATAACAACAACTGCTTTTATACCAGCATCTTCTTCAGTGAGGATGAGTTTGTGTTGAGGGCAAACTTTGCACCGCAAATTGCTTCAGTGGCATCTGTGATTGTGTCCACAGATTCATTTCCTGTGGGCAAAACCTTCTAAAACTAGCAAAGTGGTCCCAGTGGGTGCACGCTGACCCTTTCGCCCTTGGGCTTCCATTAGATAGAGGTGACTGCCTCGGTAAATACGTACAGCGAGCCGGGCTCTTTTCTGAAAAGAGCTTAACAAATACAGGCTCTGCAAACAGGCTCCCACACGCCTCATAACATGGCTGAATAAACAGTGGACTACCACACACTCTCTCTCTCACACACACACACACACGCACACACTCACCGTGAAGACTGCCCGCAGATTATGAAGCTGGTCTATGTCTTTCACCAGACCTGAACTTGACCATTTCACCAGGTAGTTTTCACTGTGAAGAAAAGAGACGACAGAAAAAAAACTCCTGACTCATATTCTGTCTTATATTTACAGTTCAAACATCTGTGACGCAGCAAATAAAGGCGATCAGCTTTAGTTGAATCAGATGTATTTTCCCCTTAAAAGCTTTAATGTTAACCCAGACAACAAAATGCACGGCTGATGTTGGATGCAGGAGAAGCATTCCTCAGCTGAGCCGCTCCACTCGGGATAATTTGCTGTCAAAATCCTAAAACAAAAGGCAAATCCCGGGAAAGCAGGCTGCACTTGTTCCGGTCACGTTCCTGCATGGCATGTGTGTGTGTGTGTGTGTGTGTGTGTGTGTCTTTGTGAATGTGCCTGCAAAGTGTCAGTCTGTGTTATTGGGAACTTCAAGGTAAATTGTCGGACATCAGCAGCTCTCCCATAAGGTTTACCTGATGAACTTGGACTCCACCGGGTCGTAGAGTGACATGAGCACCTCCGCGTCCTCGCCGATCTTACACACCACGTTCTTTAGTGTCACGAAGAGGGCAAACGCCGGCGTGGAGGCAAACTTTGCTTGCCTGGTCAGATCAATATTCTGCTTCTGAGACTGTCGGAGGGAAACAGAGGTGTTACACTGAATGTTGGGCTGCTTTTCTTAAAACTTTCAGTCACATGCAGGCCTCTGTGTGTGTTTTGAGCAATGAGGAAAAGATCCGGCGTGTGAGGAAAGAGCCCGTGTGCGTAGGTGTGGTTAGCAACCACACACCAGGTTACAGAATATCAGCCTGTCTCTGTGTCTTTCTAAAAAATTTAACAAGTTATTAAGGCAGTTTTAACAATGTCCATAAATCCATCAGAGTTCACTGTAATATATTCCACACTGGAATAAAAAGCCCTCATATTGCTTGATCTCCAGAACTGCATTCACAGTAAAAAAAAAAAAAAGGTGGACTGCTTTGCGTGATACCCTGGACGCCCTTCAAAAATATGCCGGGGCCACGCCATTAATATTTATCACGTTGACCTGGAGACTTTAATATTGCCCATGCATATGCAATAAAGACCTCTGGATGAAAAGGTCACGTAAGATGAGATGACATAACTGCAGGGCACTTAGCGTCTGGCACTCCTACATACTGCCAACTGACATTCAGGTGAGGGATGCCACTGATGGGCCAACTTAAACAGACAGCCAGTCTGGCTGAGTTCTGGCGTCCCGAAGAGGCAGTCGAGACTCTTTTGTGTTCCAGTAACGGCCCATTTTTTTCCCCTCCTGCAGATTTTTAGTTGTGCAAATGCCAAAATTCCATTTGTGATTGAATTACAGGAGTTCTGTGCGTTTTCTAGCCTTTTTTTTCCCTAAATGCACTTTGTCCATTTGTTTGATATTCTCACACAATGTGTCTTCGTTGTTTGGCAGGAATCAAATATTAACAAGATGCTCTCCGGATGGTTTATGTAATTATATAAATGGCTTCAGAAAGCTATCTTTAAACACCGTTTGAAAGCAGAAGAGTTACAATCACATGTAAACAACCAGATCTTAATGATTGTGGCTTTATTACCAACAAAAAGAGAGCATAATAAAGCTGACCAGTAAATAATTAACACTTTTAAAACAGGATCAAGCCATACTAGTACTTGGGTGAAGCTGTGAAACAGTGACAGCGCTGACATGCTAACACTTAGCAGATAAAATGCTTCATCATAAAAATGAGGTCAACGAGTCAAGTGCGGGTCCTCCCCCCTCTTTACCTTCTCCTCTTGAATCCTGTCCTCGATTTGTTTGGAGGCGGCCTCGTGAGCTCTGAACAGGCTGATGGTGCTGGTGAGTTCTGGATCCAGAATGTTTCCATCTTTGTCTCTGACCACCAGATCCAGATCCAAGTACCTGGCAAAAAAACAGAGGAGAGTCAATCAGTGTGAGAGCTCACCAAGATGAAAACACAGTCTCACACCTCAAGCGGCATTGTAAATACTGTGAACGTGTGGTCGTATTTGTGCAAGAGGAAAGTGCACACATCAGCTGAGCCTTGCACATAATATCCCTTCAGCTCTACTATTTTCTTTTTTTTTTTAAAAGCTCCTCTTCTTTCTGTTCAACTCTTTCTTCCCTGAAGGGAGTCGGCGCACACACAACAGCACGCTGCCAACATGCAGTCAGCACATTTAATCACCTCATCACTTCCTGCTTCTGCAGAAGGTAAAAGCCATTTTCTCCAACCTGACCAGAGATTTTCAGACCCGCTGCAGAAACAGCCGGGAAGTGTCATGTCATGATGGAATACAGGACGGTTTGCTGAAGCTAAATCCCTCCGGTTTGTCCTCGGGCTAAGTGATGACCTGTCATTTTCTATTGACTGACACTGCCGACCTATTCCAACAAGGGTCGTTTTACCGGATAGATGTGAGGATAAGGGAGGGATATAAGCTGCGGGGATGGAAGGACGAGGATAAAAGCCTCTGAAAGACCCCGATCCTCACTTGTTGCCGTAGTCTATCTTAGAGGTGACTTTCTGCTTGAGCTCGGTGAGCTCGTCCTGCGGGAGGGTGCCAGACAGGATCTGAGAACGCCACTCGATGAGGTCGTAGATCATGTCCCGGACCGAGTTGAACATCTCGCGCTTGTCGCCCTGTCAGCGGGGGGAAAGAAAAAGACGGATGAACACGTGTGGATGTTAGACACAGGAGGAGATTCAGAGCGTGCAGGCTGGTTTGTATCATTAGCAGCGGAGGGAGGACAGCGTAGGCAGACAGAAGATCGTCATTCAGAGAGGAGTGTGTGTGTGTTTTCACTCGAGGGGGGAGGACGAGCTCGCTTACCACATACAAGTCCCTCCATATTGTAGCCCACTCGCGCAGCGTGGTGGTGACCTCCTGAACCAGGGGCAGCTCATTGGGAATGACTGTCTCCTTTTGCCTGCAGTGACAGTAAACAAACATGATACAGTGAATCTGTGTTTTTATCCTTTTCCCTTCCACACATCGACTGCTACCTGAGTACATTCATATTTACTTCACAGTCTCGTTTAAATCTTTTTTGTCATGATTATATGAAAAAAATCTCTCTCCTTCGAGGTTCTCGGTTTGATTCATGACTTTGAAGTTCAGGGGTTTGTCTGTTTTGTGTTGTAAAAGTGAAATCAGAAGAAGGGAGATCAAAAGAAAACAGCACTACAAGTTGTGTGACAAGGAAACGCGTGACTTCATATCAAAAACGGATCTTTCTGGTGAACCGGCCTCACGAGCTTTCTATGTTTAACTTATGAGAAGCCAACAAGCTTCTCAGTTCTTCTAAAAAAGGAGGACTAACTATTTACGACTGGTGCTCAATGCGTCTCAGCAAAACATTACAATCCCAACATGCATCTTAACACATCGTAATTGCTAAATAATCCATACAAATGCAATGAAAGTATGAAAGTAGCAGCAAAAGTCTGGCTTGTGGGAAAAACAAATTATGAACGTTTTTTTCGTGATGCAAAAGTGGAAGTAGAGGAGTACGAACCCGCTGCCCTCAACTGTGGCCTCTTTCAGGTGAATATAACAAGCAGGAAATATCCCCTAGAAGAGGAAGAGATCACAACGCAAAGAAAAGCTTTATGTTACCATCCAAACAGAAGTTGACCTGCTGAAAAAGTGAAGCTGTAAAAAAAAAAAAGTAACCTCTCATTCATAGATGTGAATGTGTCTTTTACTGGATGCTCACCTTTTTGGATTTTCTCCTCAGCCTGTGGCCTCTGTACCAGTCTGATGGAGAGGAGAAGTTTAAAAATGTTAGCTGTTTTTCTAAATACACAGCATACAAAAAGAAGAGTAAGAAAAAAACTCAATAAAACCTGCATTAAAGTTGATTTATTAACAAAAAAAACGGGTTAATTGGCTGTTTTATTCATCATGACTGTAACACATCTTGCTGAATGGAAAAGAATAGCAGAATTAGAGAGTGCGTGGATGCTAATCCATCATAATCACTTTTGCTAACATATGATCTTATTTAACACGTGCAAAAAAAATGTGACAAAACTAAAGAGAGAGCGGTGATGACAGGAAAATTATGTCCCGCGTCGGCCTGTCAGCTCTGATCGGGCGTGTCATCACTTGAGCCTGTTCTCACCTTCATATGTCTCAAGTATGTGCACCGTGTCTCCGATCTGCAGCGACAGCTCCTCCTCTCCCCGGGCATCGTAGTTATAGATTGCTGGAGAGAGACGAGAGAGAGAGGGGCAATATAAGAAGAGGAGATATAATAAGAGGAGGGGGAGGAAAAAGGCAATAAAGTGTTTGACTCCCTCGTGGCGCTAATTGTGTCCTGTTGTAATGTGTAGTGGAGGCATCACACATCCACAGGATGTCCACCCACACAGTGTGACACCGTGACGGCCGCGGCCTGCCACCGTGGAAGTTGTATTATCAACAATCTCCCACCGAAAAGAAACCAATAACGATGGAGAACGTAAGAAACAACACCGATGCCGCTGGAAAACAGATTTGTTCTCAATTACCAGACGGAAGATAAAGAGATGATTAAATATTGCAGCTTATTTTAGGTTTCCTCAGACAAAACAAACAGGTGAAACAGACGTGCTGTTTGGTTCTTTAGTCAACACCACAAAGGCAGATTTTTTTGTCAGTATTTTTGCCTGATAAATGAACACAGATCAATGCTGATTGGTGAAGTACCAACAAGCTGGCAGCTTGAGTGTTGCTGCCAGAGGGGAGACTGAGCTGGAATCTACAGGATAACAAGGCATTTCAGTGTGATGAATCAAAATTTAGCAGCAAAAAAGTGGATAAGAGCCTTTAATTGTTTGGTTTAAATATACTGTGACTACAGAGAAACCCTCAATTGTTTCAGATTATGCTCTCATTTATTTTGATCTGTCACAGATCACACTGTTTACAGCAATGCTTTCTTTTTATCATATGGGCGATGCCTCGAGTTCTTCCACATGGAAAGAAAACTAGGAGGAGATGGAACGTGACTCAAACTGAGGGAATGTGGAACAGGAAAAGGACTCTGACATCGAGGACAAAATGATGAACTCTGACCAAAAGGAGGCGCTACTTCAGTTGCATGGAGGTGGTTTGGGTATAAAAAGTCTGACATGGATCAGAGGGAAAAAAACTGGTTATTTTACATCATCAATTACTTATAGGATTTACAGAAAATGTGCTGTATCATTAAATGCAATATATGGATTTGAATTGTTTGGATACTGTGGAAAAATGCAGGATCAGTTGGAGTCCATGTCCATTAAAAGCAAAGAACTTGTGAAGCTTAATGCACATCTATGATTGAACATCCTTAGAGGGTTCGAGCTGTTAAAAAATACTAAAAATTAATATGTTTAATATTTTGGAGTATTGGTATCACATCAGTTCTCTGTTTCAGCCAAAGTTCAAGTATAAGAAAATTAGTAACTTATGTTCATATTGCACAGCCCTTGTTTTCAACACAAATTCAAGACCAAAGCTCTATTCAAAAGGCTTCATGTTTATTGTGCCTAATGTGAGTAAAAAACGTGGATGACTATGAATAAATCTGACTCACGAGATGCTTGTTTTACACTTTTCATGTGCAAAATACAAACAAAAATCCCTCTCGAGCGTTTTGAAAAATCTTTAAAACACATTCCTCATTCACTCCTCAGGCCAAACCTTTCACCAAGTTTAATCAACATCTCTTTATGTCTGTCTCTGATACTCTGCATGCAAACAACGAGATAAAACCAAAACCAATGTTGCAGAAAACAGAAACCTCTTGGCAAAAGTAAAAAACCCTTAAAAGCTGGAAGAACTGCATTTTTTGCCTCTAAAGTCTGCAGTTTGTGGATTCTCCCGCTGATCTTCAAGCGCAGTGCAGGCTTTTCCCTTGCGGGTGTCACCACACACACACACAAACAGACACACACACACACACAAACACACAGGGGTCCTACATCTTTTGTCAGAGCTTCATCAGAGTGTCAAGGTCATGTTATCACTGCCTGGTGACACTTGTTCTCTCATTTCGTGAGAGATGAACAACATGTCACTGTCAAACCAGCCGTGACGGACACCTGTCGTCGGAAATATTCTACGAGGACCCACACACACACACACACACACCACACACACACACACAAACACACACAACCTATAAGCAACCCATACACTGACAGCACGACAGCATGACAGGCTGCCGTGTTGAGAGGACACCTGCAGGGAGAAGTGACACATTATGTGCGTCTGCGTGCACGTCCTGCTGGGGGAATGCATGCCGGGCCACTTCAGCAGAGGTTTCCAGAGGTGAATGATAGCTTAATTAAAAGAAACCCTCGCTGCAGGCTGTGGAGACGTCCCAGCATGCCGACGGTACATCAAGTGAATCGAGCGTTTTCTCACACTATCGCCTGCCATGAGAGGAGCTGATTACACTTCAGTACCGCATCACATGGCACATAGCAATCTACTTTTTGTTTGTTTGTTTGTTTGTTTGTCTTTGTTTGTTTCATTATTATCTTTTTAAGGTCCAGTTTGTAGGATTTAGTGGCATCTGGTGGTCAAGACCGAAACTGCAACTAGCCAAAGATCCCTCTGCTTCCTCGCCCTTCAAGCACATCAAGAGCCAAGCAAAAAAAATAACTCAAAGCTCCTCCTAGAGCTTCTGTTTGGTTTGTCCCTTCAGGGCTACTGTAGAAATATAGCAATATAAATCTGTGGAAGAGGACGCACTGTAGATAAGAAGCACTCATTCTACGGTAATGAAAACACAACATTTTTGGTGATAATAAACTAATGAAAAAATACAAATTGCACAGTGGATGTTCAAGTTGTTATGGTGGACGGTTATCTAGGACACAGTGTGTCTGTTTTTGTTGTGTCTGCCACTGGGCTGTAATCGTTTTCTGTATTTCACTCCCATGTTGGAGTCTTTCCTGTATTGATCATCAGAAATTAAGAGAAGTTAGCTCCTTTTTTCACAGTTATAGTTTTGTTTTTGTTTTCTTATAATAATAAGTGAAGTAAGGAATTCAAATTTTAATGACCAGCCCTGGTAATTTGCTATTATTAGTGATTTTCTTTGATCAAATCTATGTATCTGAAGAGGAAACCACCTGATCATCTGGATCTCTGTTTCTGTACAGAGCAAAGCACATAAAGGAATAAAGCCGTGACTTATGCAACATCACAGATACAAAGGTTGCTCCGATTACAGGAGATTCCAATTAGCAGAACAGACTGTGTCAGTTACAGAAGAGGTTACACAATGTGGCAAGACTCCGTAATTAAGCTATCAGGGCAGAATGAGGCAGCTTCTGAAACAGGTAGAGAAGCTACACGAGTACCAGCTGAACCACTGATCCATCACTTTACAACAACAAATAGGCTTGTAATTTGGCAAGAGATCATTTCCTAGTATTTATATATTTTGTATATGTTGTGTATTAACATTACTTAACACCACAAAAAGGTACAGCAACAAAAATGACTTTGCTTTTCCATATAATCCCTCTGACAGTCAGCATGTGCAGCACGAGTCAGTTCAGTGGACGGCATGAAATACCGTGTGTGGCCCGTTTCATTCAGCCCCGTGTTGTTTTGTTATCAAAGTGTGTGTGCATATACACGTGCATGTCCACAATGCATTGTGCGATCCCCCCCCCCCAGAACAATCCGACGAGCCCGGCGAATCCACCAGAACACACGAGCCGCGGGCCTGACAAAGGAACAAAGACCCCAGGAAATGAATTCAGCCGTACCACGCGGGGGGACACAAAAAGGCACCTACAGTGGGAGAAAGCAACAAAACAATCAAAAGGGAGGTGGGATTAATCTGTGTGCAGCCATCAGAGAGCAGCCTAGTCACCGTACGGCGGGGTGCACTCAATTAAACCATAATTAGGAGTGGCCAGAAAAGCCTATAAAGCCATCAACTGCTGCATCTGTGTGTTTGTTTGGAACTGGGTCACGGGTCCAGCTGATTCAGCATGTTAGCTAAACGGCAGATGCTGCCACGAACCAGCGTGAGCGAACGTTTGACCGAGGCAGAATGTTTCATGGTAAAGTGAAAATCGTGCACCCTCATCGCTGCCAACGACGCCGGGTCTCATATCAAAACAAACTGGGGGGGGGCCGAGAGAAGCTGAGAACTCAGAGAGATCCTCGGTGGGCGAGAGGTGCAGTTAGACAGTAAAAAAAAAACAACACACAAACGACACCCTGGGAAGATGCCGAGTAAATGACACCCATCAAACACAAGCCTGACATGAGAGGCGATGACGGCTGGAGTTTAACCGGAGTGATTCTTGTCACGTGGCGATGAATGACAGCTCTGATTACTCATAAACTCGTATTTGCATACCCGAGAGTAAACTGGTGTCAATTAGGAAGCAGTGAGGGAGAGAAAAACCCATCAGAGGAAGAAGACGGAGAGGATGAGGAAGTGGACCATATTCTCCCTGGAGTGCGACATGCAAATGATTTTTCTGGGAAACGTGATAAACAGTAGCATCATTTGCTTGGGGCTTATTACCATACATAACCCCTCGCATAAGGCTGTGCAAACTCACAGAACATTATCATCAGAGGAGCCGAGTGAGGAATAAGATTACAGACATATCCACTTAGCCAACGCATGTCTACGCCCTCTCCACAATTATAAGCAGCCTCATCTAAACACTGGACTGATTGTAATTCTACACTTTGGGCTCACTAATAACCTGCACTAATCCGCGCAGAGTATAACATATCATTACACTCAGATGAGAATACAGTATGCTGATGAAGGAGGGGTGGGTGGGGAAAAAAAGGGAGGAAAGCAGCAGCAGCAGCAGCAGCAGCAGCAGAAGAAGAGTAAATGCTCATTGGAAAGAGACTGAGCCTCTTGAAGTCCCCGTGGGCTGTAAGCCTGCAAACAGAGCCAGCCAGGAAATCCCAGACAAGAGGATTCTCCCCGAGGAGAAGGCAGAGTGGAGCATTGGTGGGGAGGGTGGGAGGGGGGGGGGACTCTTGTTCTGGATGGGCTGGGCGTTTGAGCAGCAAACAAATTAAAAAAAAAAAAAGAGAGAAAAAAAAGCAGGCAGGAAATTGTACAGTGTCTAGCAGCAGGGCGGGTGACGTCATGAGGGACGGCGAGGAGCCCCACCAGCTGTGACATCACATGTCTGCCGCAGCTCAGTGTGATTCCAGCCGAAGATGACGGGACTCAAAGCTCAACATGCAAGTCAATGAGAAAGAGAGTGATCATAAAAGTGTTGCGTTCTTCAAACTGAAAAAGGACCCACAAATAAAGAACATCCAACTAGCTTAGCAACATGCACTGTATCTACAAGTTATTGACCAATTATCAGCCTAATCAATGATCAGATTCAATATTCTTAAGTCTAACATTTTTTTATTATCTGATTGCAAATTAAAAAAACATCTTAAAATGCACTACATAGGCCCGGATGCAGCCATCTCTCTCTCCATCTTTATTCACCACTCTGTGGTCTCTGTCAGTGTGCTGACCACAACAACTTCTGATTGGTTAACGATAGGAACAATAACGTGTCACCGCTGTGGGTTACCGTGGCAGACAGGAACAGTGGCTTGAAGCAGCTGAAGCAGCTTTAATAAGCAAGCAGAGATGTGTTTTAAAGGTTGGGCAGCAAATACCAATTCTGAAGATCAAAAATCTTCCACCGGTCCACCAAATCAAAAAATTTGGCTTCAATGCAACTCCATTTAGCAGGAAAATAATGTGAAAACTTAGCACCAATTAGCAGATTAATCTCTAATGCAAGCAATTGCTTGTTGCAGCTCTATTTGGCTCCAGAAAAGCACCATTTTCCAATGTTTGCTTGTGCCCTGCCTGAGCTGTACCTAGAAATTGAAAACTGTTGAGCTGATGCTGTGACATTTCAATTCTCGCATTGTTTCTTTTTGTGCGAAGGCAAACAAAGACTGCAAACAAAACAGCCCAGACGGGGCTTTATGAGCAAGACAGAGAGAGACAGAGTGCAATCGCATTCGAGAGAGAAAAGAGAAAGAACTGTGAACCCTAAGAATATAGTAATATACAATAACACCGAGCAGGGAAGATGAATTTCACACAGCGCTTAACTTGAATGAGGAGGAGTTCGATAAGTACACGGCGGACCGAGAACGCCCTTTTCCAGGCAGCAGGATTGAATAGAGGATGATTATTACACTCCAGCTGCACTACAGTACGGGTATCAGAGGCAAGACGGAGGAGTCAGCAAAGAGGGGTTACACACACACACACACACACACACACATAAAGCATTCTCGACAGGAGACATCTGACTGTAAATGACTAACACAGACTGACTGAAGAGATTTGCATGTAAAACGAACAACCTCTTGCTACTTCTGAGGATGAGACGAAATGGCTGTTTTATGCATTTGACATTATAATAGGAGCACATACAGAATGAAGATAGCAACATGAAGACCAGGCTTCCTACAGGGCTCAGTTTTTTAAAAAAAACACTTCCTCATTCAGGGACACATGAACACGCCTTTGAGGCCGGTGCTGTAAGAGTGAAGATGCTGCATTTTCTTCCCACCTATGTCACATTTCTGTCAGTGATTTCAAGGGCAGGATTTTTACACACTATAAATTCTTATATGGGGCTGGATTTGGGCTTCCTGTCCGACATTAACATGCAGATTGTTTTTTAAATGGGCCTTTAGAGGCAGTGATGCATCAGGGGACATGACTGGAGTGCAGAACAAATGCACCCTTGTCTGACATCAACCTGGCGTAGTCATTTGTATGGGACGAATGGGAGTTCGATGCTCTCGCAGGTGGTAGCTGTGTTTTCCTGATGAGCCCTGCTGGCGGTGAGACGGCGCCGGCTGCAGAGAGCTCTGCTGCAGAGCTGACTGCTGGCGTTTGAGGATCTGCCAGGTGTTTTTTACCTGTATTGGAGCAGGAGGAACCGGTGCTTTTATTGCATCTCTGCACCGTCTGCATGCATTTGCTAACTGCGTCACACTCCAAACAGTGACGATGACGCACACTAAGGAAAACGTTTCACCAGAGGGTTCAAAAAGCATCAAATGTGCATCAAATCTGAATCCTGTACAAATCTATGTAGGTTTAGCTTTAAAAAAATCCAATTACAACAGTAAAATAAATCTGTAAGGCAGCTTGTGGAGTTTAATGTTTACATTCTGTTACTCCCAAAAGCTCACTGTGCATAATATTGAGGGTTAAATGAATAAAATACATTGAACATTCACTAAAAAATTTTTTTAAAATATTTAAAATTCTGAAATAATTACATTCATGTTTACAAGATTGCAGTCTTACTCTTTGTCTTTCCATTCCTTGGCACATCACTACGGTTAAGATAGCCAGACTAAGAGAACAGGGTCCCATTGACACATCACTAGGGGGCGCTCTGGTGTCTGCAACTTATTTAAGCTTCAAATGACAGATAGAAGAGGAAGAAAGAAGGACTTAAGGATTTGAGTTGAAGAGGTTGTGCAAAAATGCAGACTGTCACAATGCAAGAGATTCTTAGCAACATAAAAGATGAAGAAATAATAAGTTTTGTTTCACTCGCAACAACAAACTGTAAATATTCACCTTTCAGAACCGAATGACAGCATCAAAGTGTGGGCAGCAACACCAGCGCTTTTAAAATTTAAGAGCCAAAAGAACATAAATGATAAATTCAGATTCTTATGCTTTGCTCTGCTGTCTTCTCTCTACTGTCAACTCTTTGGTAAAAAAAATAAACAAGAAAAAACTTCTCTGGAGTTTTTCAGGAGTCAAAGGAGTCTTCATATGTCCTCTTTTCTCTGCTCAACTTTCAAAAAAACCCCAAATAAATTCCATTAAATATCATGAAGAAAGCTGGAACCGGAAAATGATTGATTTTTTGCCTTAATGAACGTTTTAAACTGCTGATTTTCATAACTGTTGATGATTCAGTGAATAAACTAATCAATTTTTGAGCAATTATCAACTATGGCTGCAATGAACCATTAGTGTCATCATTAATTGATTTGTCACTTCTTTTTTTAATTAACTAATTGATCATTTTGTGTATAAAAATGTCACAGAAAAGTGAAAAATGCCCAAAGGGGGAATCTTGAACTGTCTTGTTCGGTCTGAGAAGATATCCCGCACACTAACATTTGTGACAATGAGAAGCTTCATATCCTCACATTTCAGAGGGTGCAGAAAGCGGCTGAGACAATGACTTGATTATCAGCGTAGTTGCCGATCAATCCCAACCTATTCTGACACATCGCACACAAAGGCTTGTACAGTGTGTGTTTCTGGGGGTGGGTAGAGCGTCAGGGCTGCCAGTTCCTCGTCTGTAACCGAGTGTGAACAAAGCTTTTAGAAGCAGATTATCGTCGAGAGAACTCCCACAGTTAAGACTCAGGTGTCCCAACAGCACAACAGCTGACAAGGCAAAAACTAGATACAAAAAAACGACATCGATATCGGTGCTGACGGGCCGACTCGCAGGCTGCAACTCCCAACTCACAGGAATCTGATGTCTGAGGGTAAATCAAGGACTTAGAAATTACAATAATTCAAATTTTCTGCAATAATTGTCAACATTTAAGAAATGAAGATCAATTCAAACGAGAGAGTCTGCTAAGTTAAGTTCTTAAAATATGCAGCGGGGTGCAGTCCGCTGGGGTTTGGCTGAGACGCTGCAATATAATCGTCATTATATTAGGCTGCGGCGTGCGCGGCGAAAGCAGACAATCAACTATGCAGCGTGTTTGTAACACTCAGACAAAGAAAGTGCTTTGTCAGTGACGTACGAGGCGGGGAACACATGATAATTAATTTCAAGTCCCTCTCTAATAGGGTTTAATAAGAGGTTTAGGCTTTCGCACACAAGCCTGATGCTTCGAAATGAGAAGCAAACGCAGACAGTGAACTCGGGATAGTGAAATACCAACAAAATCACTCTTTTCTCTTTTAACCCAATTATACACAACAAGCCTTTTAGCTTTATCTGCAGTTGGAAAGTTGAGATAATGCCATTGTAATTAACCTGAAATTAATACGACAGCAGCTGAGCTGAGAGAGAGAAAGCCTCAGGTCTCTCTCTCTCTCTCTCTCTCTGTCTCTCTCTCTCTCTCTCTCTTGCAGGACCAGCTTTCTCCTCCCTCTGACTGGAAACAAGCAGGAAATGCCACTTGAGATATTCCTGTATCACAATGCACGGGGTTCTTCCAGTAGAACAGGAGGAAATAGTGATTCTTTTATGACTACAGGAAGATTAACAATATAAAAAAAAAAAAAAAAAAAAGCAATGCAAACAAAGAAACAGAACACTGTATAAAAAAAAATATAACAGTGCACTGCAGAGGAAGTCGGCAGTCGAATTGGGGCATGAAGAAGAAAAGTAAGGTGAAGGAAGGAGCAGGTGGAGGAAGGGAAAAAAAATAATAAAAAAAATCACAACATGCCAGATCTAGACGCCAGCAGCAGTAATATCTGTTGGCAGAACTTCCCGCCATGCGCTCAGCTCCAACACAGGCCTTGGGGTGCAATCTAACGCAGGCCGATAACTCAGCTTCCATCGCCTCTGCAGAGCCTTTAATTGAAAATCATCTTCCCAATACAACAGGGAGAGAGGGAGAGAGAGAGAGAGAGAGAGAGAGAGAGAGAGAGAGAGAGAGAGAGAGAGAAGGAGCAGAACCTGGCTCATTACAGAGCGCCGAGCGAAGCCTTTTTTCACACCGTTTCTCACACAGTGGTCTCTGCTGTTATTCGTGGTGGTACGTCTGCGCCCGGGCTCTGCAGAGCAAACCCTCTCTGCACTCTGCACACACATCTCATGAGCTTCTGGAGGAAACAAGAGCCAACACTTTCTCTATGACTCAACAATTCAGCGAGCGATACATTTTTAAATGAGACTAAAAATAATTGCGGGTGAAGTCAGGTCTTGCAGCTTTCAACATGTTATTAACCACAATTATACCACCGATGCTTACACCTTTTTTTGCTGCACAACAGGAACAGATCACCGGGTTGTATTTATTCCACCTTTACACCAATGCACAGCACGGGGAAGTAAACTGACAGAATACAAACACATTAGCCTTTTGCACAGTCAGAACTGGCTAATTGTGTTAAATCCTTTGCGATATGAATGATAATCACTGCATAATTACCTTCAAATATTTGAAGAAACTCCACAGTTGACTCAGCATGTTTGCTATGAAACCTCCTTATTGGAAGTTTGCCCATAGTGTGATTTCACTGACAGGAATATGATGCATTATGTGACCTTAGTCAGGTTGCATCTGCTGCATAGCAAAAAAAAAAAAGTGCAAGTAGAGCAAAACAGACATATTACACAGGAAACGTCCTCTTCCTCATGCTATTATTTCTAATCATAAGGCTGAGGTTGTGTTCCACTGAAGCAGAAGAGACGCTGTCAGTGATGAGAGAGCAGCATGGCAGCACTGCTCTAAATGTCCCACAGAAAAAAAAGGAGGAGGTCGGGTGAGATGGGTAATGATGTTATGAAAGGTTGCCTGCAATTATCCACCGCTTCTAACCGCCAACATCAAACCCGTCAGACGGTCCCAGAAACACAGACAGGCATTCTTGCGCGGCGAGAGACATTCAAAAAGACAACTGGTGAATATTAGCTGCTGAGCGGCGGCAGCGAGTCGGAGGAAGAAGAAGAAGAGGAAGAAGGAGGAGGAAGAAGATGAAAAAAGTAAGAGGATGATAACAAATGGGAAGTGAAGAGGGGTCCTGGAGCACAACCGTCGAGAACAAAATTATCATTAAAACCTTGAAGTCTGAAATTCACATTAAACGACCGAGTACGATGTAAGACGCCCATCCTGCATCACCGAGGGCTCCATCCCATAATGTTACACACAAAGGGCCAGTGATAATCATATGGAGCTACCTGCCAACGGGGAAAACCACAGACGACATCACATCTCATTATTTTTATCCTGAATGGCCGTGCATGAGATGTATGTGTATATATATATATATATATATATATATATATATAATAACCTGGTCATTTCTAGAAATGAAATGAGCTAAATGTGCAGTTGTGAGTCAGAGCGACACATTAGATGTTTCAGAAGAAGAAAAGAGAAGCAGCAGTCTGATAAATTTAGAAAAAAAATGTCATCACTACATCTGCACATCTGCTTTAAAGAACAAATGAAAATGGAATAATAATTTCTTTGTTAAAGTGTAAATAATCATCACCTTTTCTGCAC
Organism: Acanthurus leucopareius; assembly: GCA_029814765.1. NCBI lineage: Eukaryota > Metazoa > Chordata > Actinopteri > Acanthuriformes > Acanthuridae > Acanthurus > Acanthurus leucopareius. Next base: position 6,594,975 of record JAQMCX010000033.1, read on the forward strand.
CTGCTATCGTTTCATTGAACAACTTAACTGGAGCAGCTCAGGCTCAGAAGTGAGGCCTCACAAGTTATCAGCAGTCTGCAGCAGAAACCACACAGAACATACACTCAGTGGTGTATTTATAGGTGGGGTTGGGGGGTGGGGATCCTGTGTTACCACGCTCGCACAGTCTCATGTCCTTGTTTACCTTCAGTGCCTCACAGGTTACACGTCGGCTCGAACTACGTGCTCGTGGTTTTTTTACAAATGACTGTCGAGCGTCTGATCCGGATGACGGGGGAGATATTTTTAAACTCTCCCTTCCACGCGAAAGCACGACAACCGGACCACCGAGAACAGCACCAACAGCTACCCTCCAACAACTGAATCACTGACCAGAAATAAGCAAAAATACAGATGAAATCACAAAATGACATTTTAAATTTATTTTCCACAGAATGATGAAACGGACGCTTAAAGAGTTTTTTTTGCGAATGTTGCTATTAAAATATGATGGATTTCATTATAAATTCGAGTGAAACCCAAAGAGAGGCCGCGAGAAATAAAAAGACTTCACATGAACATTATTATTAGTATTGTAACTTGCAACCGTCACTGTTTTGACCTTCTAAAAGTGAATGTGCACAAGCATGTGTTGACAGATGAACTCAACAAGCCGTGTTGATTCTGATGCCGGTTCAGTAGAACTGACAATTCAATCAATTAACAGAAAACAAATCAACTTTTGATAATCGGTTAATCATTTCATTAACAGATCATTGTGCCTGTGCTTTGATTTATGCGATGCACAGCTGAGTGTTTGAAGAAGCTGCTTTGGGCTTTTTTTATCCGCCATTGTTTGACATTTTATGGATCAATATGGATCCAGAAAGTTACTGTCAGACTGAGAGATGATGATAATAATCACAGCTGTATGTGAATCTTGACTTGTTTGTATCAACATATGCGAGCAGATACTGAAGAGCACATAGAGAAGTTAAGGTGAACACAGTGATGGCCTGATAAAAATTCATCTCATGCCTCTGAACGATTTCTGACGGAGGTTTTAACAACAGAAGTGAAACGGCTTCATTGAAATCCCTGAAGGTTGATCACAGAGTGAAACTGTCACTCACTGAAATCCAAAACTAGCTGCAGGGCCCACCAACATCTGAGCTGCAGGGCTCTGACTTTATCAAGCATTTAGCCTCTCTCTCTCTGACACACACACACACACATGCACACACACACGCTCACAAAAGGCCATTTCATCAAATGCCAGCTATACTGAAAGGCTGTCTCTGGCTGCACGTGGCAGTCCCAGGCCCGTCTGCGACCACAATCAATGACTGACAACTCCATTACAAGTCTCCCAAACAACCCATGGGACTTTTTAAAAAGGTGGCAAATGCAACAATAATATGGACTGCAGCCGATATTAATGTTGACATTTTTATAACCCGCATAGCCTCGCAGTTGTTGAAGCCTCAGTTTCTGCTCGATTTCTGCTGTGCATGAATCTCAGCATCTGAGATTCGAGGACTAGCAAAAACCAATAAGGTATAATGACAAGAAAGCATAACTTTAGGGCTGTTTACTTATATGTTCAGTGGAGAACGTGTTCCAGCTTATGGGTCTCTAATAACAGCTTGCGTGGTGAAGCCGCTGGCACTCATCTTTAAGTCATGCGTACCCCGCAGTCGTACTCGCCAGCAGCTTACGGCTCGACCCCGTCTCTTCGAAAAAGGTGCTTTGGGAAGTGAATTTTTTCCCAGCGAGCTCGTCCTTTTAGCCCATGCTTGACCCGCAGAAACAGAACAGGTCGTCCAGTGTCAGCTCACCCACCGGCAGCCTGGCACGGCCTCAGCTCAGCTGCACACTCATCGCTCTGGTTGAATAAAGCACCACGGCCAGGGCGGCCAAGCCAAAGACGGTGTTGAGAATACTCAACTCCATCTTCTGTTTGTGTCTCTGACTAAAAAAAAGAACACTAATGGAAAGACAGACTTCCTGATGTTAATGGCTGAGCATCTCCCATTTAAAAAATTGATACTGAAAGCTTGCAAGCAACACGATGACTAAAACTTTAATAGTGATGCAGATGGGGGATAAAACCATGTTTGGACGACTGCCTGATCTGTGAGGAGATGCTGATGTTAGTCATTTTTTTAATCCCCACGGTGTTTTCGGCTGCAGATGGCTCACTTTACCTCAAACAAAGACCAACTTCATAAACATCTAATTAATGAATACACTTTTATGACACAATACTCTTATGTGGAGCCGCAGCAGTCGCTTGATTAATTGATAATAAAGGAAAATTGGCTGCTAACTGATTTGATAATTGTTAAAGTTGTTTTTCTAGTAACTAGAATTACCGGCTCGCAATTGAAGGCCTCGAAGAATTGGTCAAGTTGAAGTTTGCATACATGAAGAAAAAGCCATAAATTTTAAAACATTAATGTTTCACACACACACATTTTCCTCCTGAACGAACAGGAAATCTTAACAATCAGCACTGTTTCAAGGTGGTAACCAAAGATTAGCGTCACCACTCCAGCATCTGACAAAATGTGAAATATGGACACAGTCTCTCCTTCTTTTCATGAGTTATGTTTTTGAATAACAGGCAGAAAAGTGTTTTTGCTGAACATTATAATTGCACAGTGATACAAAATGCCATAATTTCATCACTTTATTGTATTGCATCTTTGTGTAAATTTTGTCAGAACTGATATTTTGAAGATTTGCTGCTTTTCTATGACATTTAATTGAATGAATGAAGAGTTTTTGCCTTTTTTGACTGTTGACTGACCTGAGAAAGAAATATGAAGGCATCAATTTGGACTTTAAAAAATGAGGTTGAGCACTTTTCACGTTTCTTTTTCAATTCTAAAGACAGAATGATGAATCCTTTAATTACTGAAACTATCTGCAAAATCAGTTCACATGACAAAAATAGTTTTTAACAAGGTTATTAGACATTTCACTATTATTAAATTAACTGATCCTGTGATTAAATACATCAGGTTGGGCTTATTTTGTGGGATTAACAACTCCTGAGAGAAACGCTGTCTGCTGAGAGTTTAGTTCACTCTGAGCCGATTTCTAGTTTTCTTTTCCCAGAAATTAGTTGTTTTGTTCCTTGGCAACTCCTTTAGCACTCGCTGGCAGACCTGATTGAATGATCACTTCACTTACTGCTTTGGATTTGATTCTGATAAAAGCTCAAATTACTGTGGCTAAAAGATGTTGTTGTCCCAATGCCACTGTGGGCTTTTTTTTTTTTTAACTCTCTCACAGAGAAAAAGAAGTGCTTTGTCTTAATAATCTATAAGTCATTTTGTCTCATAAGGCTCAATTTCTGCTGTGACTTTCGCTTTAGATGAAACTCTTTCCATGTTACACTAAGCTGAAGTTTATTAATATGAACCAACCGCTTCATACAAGCATATGAAGTGCCTGTCTGATGGAACATGACAGCTAAAAGGTTTTACATATTCATTCCATCCAGCTGAAACTAAATTATGTAATAACACACGTCTGCATCAGTGACCTTTGTTTCACATTGAAGCGTTACACACCATTAGCCATCTGTCAAGCTAAGCGAAAGCAGCACAGCAGGACTCTCTTCAGACAAAGCACAAGCTGCTTGGCATGTCCGCAATCAATGGCGAGGAGCCCGGCGATAACCAGCCCACATCAGTCACTCACACGTACGCCGTCGTCATACGTGATCGACCCAGATGTGTGTGTGTTTGTTTGTGTGTCCTTATTTCATCGTCATGTCCCGTTGCCTTTGACAAACCACCACAGAGGGACATCGCGGTCGATCCGTAGCATTTGTCATGCAGGTCCGAGCACGCTCACGCCCACTTGTGTCAACTTTCACCACCGAGATGCTCCGTTATGTCGCCAAAGGCAACCCATCAACCGGAGAGAAACATCTTGGCTACATGCAGGAGACACTTTTTTCCACTTTGCCCCAACCAGCCTCTTAAAAAAATTACAGTAAAGCAGACGCTGATTAAAGACAACAAGTCCTTCCAAAGGGCACAAATGATGATTTAACAGGAAGTTGACTCACTTTGGGTTCAGAACATTTCAATTTTTAGCTCTCCGCATTTTCTCGTTCTTTGTCACCGAAGCGGCATCAAGATCGGAAGAGCA
>JAQMCX010000033.1:6601991-6640546 GCA_029814765.1 Acanthurus leucopareius
CTAAACCCCCTTAATTACCTCTTAACGAACACCAAAACCATTATTAAAAACAATTAATTTTAAAACAATTGTAATTTTTCACCAACAAAAAAAAAAAAAAAAAAAAAAAAAAAAAGTAGTTCTGGTTAATTCATCACAGAATCCAGAGACGCTAAAAAACATCTCCCGGAGGTCCTGTTAAATCACTTGTGAGATGCCACAAGAATAACTAGGCTTCAAAACTCCTGATCCCTTTGATTTATGCAGGGCTGGTTGGCATTTGACAAGAAAAGAACTGTGTAATGAAATTAGTCAAGGTCAAGAGAGATTTGATTTTTTTTACATTTCTTTCACCAACGGATTCGCCTTACTCCTCTTTAATGACATGAATACGGGTCAAAGAACGAAGTCAGACCTTTAGCCGAAAAACCTTGACTTCCATGCGACACTAGTTGATAAATCTGTGTGTGTGTGTGTGTGTGGGTGTGTGTGTGTGTGACCGCTACATGTATGCCGACGAATTCTGTCGATTCATCACATCAGCAGGGTTGAAGTCGGGCTGACAGGCAACATTCTGAACATGCCAGTGAAACTGAAGACATTGTTTGGGAGAGGAAGTCGAGCTAATGCCTCGGGGTCTTAATTATCTTTAAGTAGAACGAGAAAAAAAACAATAAAGTTGGTTGCATCTGGTGAGGTTCAGGGGGATTCCAGAGGCATTCAGAACATCGGTTTTCAAAATCAAGCCAAGGTGCCCACAAACCAAACCTCATTCGATGGGAACAGGTTTTTAAATCTGATGATTCAGATCCTAAGTACTAATACAGCGATGAGAAACTCCAGCATAAGAGCCCTGTGTTATAATTAAGTGAAAGTGAAGAAGTATAAGCCAAGAGTCCTTAAGGTATCATGTGTAAAAGAACTCATGAGAACGGCTCCTTTATAACTGTGATAGAGTCTCTTGTGAGTTTCAGACCTCTGGTAAAGCTCTGGAGCTGGTTTTTTTCTGAGTGGATCCCCGTTCAGTTGCCCCAGTTTTGATGCAATAACCAATCCTTGCAATAATATCACGCTATAACACCAAACTGTAGGTGGCGCAAAAACAAGCCAGAGGATGCTGCAAAGCACAAACAGCTGGAGGAACAAAAGAAGACTGCAGGCATATAAGAACCCATGTAAACAAGGCTGGAATCAAGTTTGTTAGACCTCAAAAACACCACAATGACATCTGGCATGTAACACTGAATGTGACCATAGCTCTTGTTTGTTTATAAGAATTCTCAAAGATCCGCCTTTAAGCACAGTACTTGGGTAAATGTACTTAGTTACATTCCACCACTGCTGTATACTTAAAGCAGCGGAAGTCATTTATCATGATGTGCAAAGAGTCCACAGGTTGTAAATCCTCAGCACAAACAGGGCAGCAGGGCAGAATTCATAAAAATAACAAAGTAAAATATAATATCAGCAAAATTGTGGTTTTAGGAATATACACGAGCAATAAGTGAAAAAGAAAATCTATTATGATCACAAATACGATGGCTAGACAGGAAGAGGCATTTAATGTGCCACTACAATACTGTAATAAAGCCTTTACGACCAAGAAAATACATATTTCTGTAGGAAACATTATTCAGGTCAGTAACTGTTTGCTGGTTTCAGTCTCTGACGATTTTAGTCTAAGTGTTATTAAACCATGTGTGTCTCTCCCAATATTTTCTGTCAATTTGTAAACTAAATATGGATAAATTAATCTGAAAAACAATCGACTGGTTCGTATTAATCTGTAGTCAGACACAATCACGAAGTTACACTAAAATCAAAATCATATCTAGTCTTTATTAGATCATTATTACAAAACAAATATAATAACAGATATAAAACAAATAGAGCACTGCGCTCTAACCACAACCAACCAATCACGCGAGTCCACCTGAAGAGCTCACTAGTTTCTAATGAAGCTAATCGGCTGGTGACGTCTTTGGTTGCCACACAGGAGGAGCACAACAACAACAACCAGCAGCAGCAGAGGAGGAGAACAGACCAACAAAAATCATTAATTTTTTCACAGATTTGTTTTCTTTCTTTGCTCATTACTGTGACACAATTCTAATATTGGTTTTTTTTGTGTTGAAGCTTGCTACTGTGCAGCGCCCTTTCTTCCACAATCATCCTAAAACTGTACTGTGAATCTGCTGCTATGATAACAAAGTCTTTTATTATTATCGCTGCCACGCTCTTTGTAAAAAGACAGTTGCATGTATTATTAACACTTGCTCTGAAAGGACTAAAAGAGACGTTTTTTTGTTGTCCCCCCCCCACATATGCTAATAAAGCCACGGGGCCTTTATGAAAGTGTTGAAACGGTGTGACAAAAGTTTCACTAGAACAGAAATAGGTCCACAGTGAGCGCTGCCAGCATAAGAGGTCTCACAGAGAGCTCATTAGTGCTTCTTGGTCAACACATGAAGTATTAAAAGTGCAATGGCTGTGCACCCCCACCAATCCTCTGCAGCAGTGATGTGGCAGCTGCCTCTCTTCCTACTAATGACTCATCCACTCTCGCAACCAGCGTTTCCCTGGGAGAATTTTTCCCTGAGATGTTTTGAAGAGACCTCCTCTTTCAAGATCTCATGGATGTTTGAGATTATATCGAGGCAGGCGTTAGCATCGGGACGCTATACTTTTTTTTTCCTTCACACACGCTGAGCATACATTTACATAAACCACAGTCAACCATATGTGATGCAACCACGGAGGCTTACAGAGCGTGAACCGGACGGGCTAGCGACTGACGGAGCTAATTCGGAGGCTGTAGTCAGAGAGATGCCAGTCAAAGCTTTCGGGTAACCTGCTGAACTCATCCATCAATCAGCATCAGCATCCCCGCCACAGCTGCAGCCCTCAGTCCCGCTAATGGATGCAGCTAAAAAAAAAAAAGGGGGACTGAGTATGCATGCGGTTGGGCTTGTTACAAACATTAAAAATAACCATCCATTGTGAAAGCAGAGTCTGTTATTTTGGACTGCAGACAGAACAGGGACCAGGATGTTCCAGGGGATCCCCGCAAAAAATCCTCATTTGTTCCATTACACAATTATCTAAGGGATTCAAGTACAGCACAGTGAGCTTTTTTAAGCATGACTAAGTTGCTCTTATATTTTTTTTTTTCACAGCAAGCACCTATGATGAGTCCATCGAAATTAAACAAGTCACGCAGCTCTCCTCCAGTGCACTTTGCTTTAAATGCCTCTGACCATCTTTTCCTCATCACAACGGCTTTTTATTTACGAACAACTCGACATTTATTCAAATGATACAACCGGAGGAATTACTAAAACAATCACTCCTGATTGCAAATGTGTTTTATCCTCTGTGTAAACAGTAATGGAAATATATTCAAAAATTACATCTAAAGCCAAAAGCACTTGCACACTTTGTTCCACCAGAGCAAAACACACACACACATATATGAATATATATAGATATATATATATATATATATATAAAAAACCCTGTGGTTTAATGTCAGCTGTTTAATCACAGATAATATTTTTACAGCACCTGAAGAAAAGTACATACTGTGGTAGAATAAATACATATGCAATAAAAACATAAAATGTGTCAGTAAGATAGGTAGTTTAACTTTGTTCCAAATAAATATCCATGAACAGAATTCATGTCTTAATGCAGTGGCATGTATACACTGTACACTGGCCTCGTGGTGTGTTTTTTTCTTATCAACCACGTTAATAAAACTTCACTTTTTACAAGTTACACACACTTTAACTCTTTGTTTTGAGTGGTTCAGTAATCCCTCTGAAGGAGAGAGTGGAAGGTGAACGGGACGGTGGTGTTCTCATGCCAGGACGCCTGCTTTCATGCTTTCAACGCGGATCAGGAAGTGCTAATAAATAACTAACAACAAAGGCTTTCACCGAGCAGGAGATGGAGCAGCCAGCACAAACAGCCAGCAAACGTAAGAGTTACATGGGATGCGTGGCCTCAAACCAGCTAGTTAGTTTGTAGCGGAGGCCCCATAACACAGGAAACAGCGCTATAACTAGGCGCGCCTCTCAACAATTCCCAATCCACACACACACACACACACACACACACATACACACACAGAGTCCTCTTTCTCACAATAGACACACATTCCCTGTTTTGCGTTTTATGCAAACTACTTGGCAAATGCCCCGCACATGAGATTTGCGCTCCCGCTCCGGCTTTTTTTTTTTGTACGCAAATCAAAACAAAAAAAAATCCCCGCACACAACAACATGAGAATCAAACCCAAACCGGTCGCTTTAAAATCACAATTCTTTTCCCCAAAAAACTTGTGCAATCTGAGAGCGGAGAGCTAAGGCGAGCTAACGATGGAGCATGCAAGTTTTTCTTTTTTTTTTTTTTTTTTTCTTTACGTACCAACACCATACTTTTCCTTTTTGGTGGGAACCCAGCGCGACATCCTCGGTGCCGAGGCTTTCCCTGAGGTGTCCCGTAGCCCGTTAAGAAAGGTCCAGATGAGACCTCTCGCTGTTAAAGTAGACTTTTATTCAGTTTTCTCTGAGCTCTGGGCAGCTACTCCGAGCAGCCATTTTCCACCAGTGACAGGACGCTCCGCAAGGGGGAGGAAGGGATCACAACTTTTTCTCCCTGTGGGCGTCCTGCTCAACTTCCACTGCTGTTTATACCGAGGCGGAAACTGCTACGTGACCGATGAAAAGTTTTTTTTTTGTTTTTTTTTTTAAATAAAAATTGTAATATAACTACAACCCTATAAAGACTGTTTTAAAAAATTAAAATAAATTGGTGAAAAATAAAAAACGAAGACTGAACTATGCAACACCGCGTGATCATATACAGACATAATCGGCTATTATATATTTTTGCTTTTATATGTTTTTTTTTTCTTATATGTATTGCTATAATAATAAGATGACTACAACTTTTAGGCTCTTCAACACTCCACTCCTCCATCTATACATCCTGCACGTGCACTGTAGCTTACATAATCTCTCATTTCATGCAAGAAACTTAATCTAATACCTTACTAATAATTTATTAATTTGCACTGTTTGTATATATTTTTTAATTTATAGAAAGACTTGTACATAATACTTTTTTTTACATATTTATATAATTTTTACTTACTCGGGTTATTTTGATGTACTTAATAGATCTGTTTACCTTCTTGTTCTACTTTGTTTACCATCTATATGACAAATACAATATGCAAGTGCATTAAAAGGGACTTAGCAAATAATGATGATTCTCATTCTGATTCTGATTCTTATTCTGTAAAAATGAACCTCAACACTAATGGCTTGCTATGGTTTTATTCTGCTAAACATTACCCCGCAAAAGAGACACACAAGACATTAAACATCCACAAGAAAAATACCAATTCAGACTATGGTGTTAATATAAATGATGATGGTGAATATAATAAAAAGAATAAACTATAATAATGCTACCAGTGGCAATAGTAAACACAAATGTGAAAGAGAGAGGATTTGGGTGAGTCTAGTAAGGTAAGGTGGGATTTTACTGAAGTGCATAAAATGAAGTCTGAATAAAATTGCTTTTTATTTGCTATACAGGCATAATAGGCCTGTTGGAGACAATAAAGCAGCAAAATTAGAATTTTTCAGCTTAACTCATCTGAGAGTAAAAAAAAAAAAATAGTCAACACCACACCAGATGCATACATAATGTCCCAACGTATTTAAAGCTCATTATACAAACATACTGCAGTCATAGCGTAGATAAGTGTTTCCTAAGAAGACCTTTCTTCATGCTGCTACTTTTATGGAAACCTAAAAAGGAGATTGTTCCTCTCACCGACTCAACCACAAAATTATAATATACGTAGTCTACATCCATTTCCCTCTTTGTGCTTAATCATGAAGGTATGGGAGTCTGAGCCAGCCTGTTATTCTGAGCAGTGATGTGTTGAAGTAGTAGGAGTTATTCTTCAGAGCTGCAGGTGTCAAATAAAAGACATCAGAGAAGATGCACCTGGTGCTCGCATTCGAATCCGCTCATCTTTATTCATCATGTTTACGGAGGTGTAATGCATCCCATCTTTAAGAGGAAGTCTCTCAAACTTGTGACCTCATGCCCTATTTCATGCTCTCCTCCTCCTTCTCCACTTGTCATGTTGGAGTAATACCAGCAGAGGGCGCTACTGCTTTTAAACTTTAAAACACACAAAAGAAAGTACAATTTTTAAACCTTGCCTAGATATATAATTACTAAATGTTATTTTTGATTTGTTGCATGTAAACTCCAGAGTGGAGCAGACAAAATTATATAAAAACTTTTACATATTTTTGCATGTAGTTTATCAGCCTGATAAAGTGTCTTAAAACAGGTCACAGCAAGAGATTTTCAAGATATCTTACTCTTGTCTCTGTCTAAGAGAGAAACTTGAAAAATGTTCATGTTTGATTGAGACTAAAGTTGCTTAGAAAAGACATCTGAGGACTTTTTATCACCTGAGAGACACTGAAAGTCTTTTAACATCAAAACAAGTGCCAGCTGGTCTTCAGAGAAAGTGTCTCTTTGCAGATCTGTGTTTTATTTCCTCTGAATACACTTTTTTTTTAGCAAAATCTTGTGTCCAGCTAGAGGAAAGCTTCCTCAGTCTTGTGAATACCCTTTTCTCATGCATTGTGGGACATCATGTGGGTCACAGTTGTCACAGTTACTTCTCCAAGAGGACACTGGGCCATTTTTAAGACAGTCTTGCAGAAGTCACATGGCTCAGAGAGAGAGAGAGAGAGAGAGGCTTTGGGGATAGCAACACCTCATCATCAGCCATGAACCACGAGATCACAAGGAAGAGCAGAAACTGAGGACATTCAACAAAGAAAGAGAGAAGATCCCAGAGACAGTAAGTGACTCATGGAATAACAAGGATAATCAGCACATTAGTGATGCTCTACCATTTGTATGGACGCCTGAATGTCAGGAAGTTTGGTTCTCTCTTTTAAACATCGTGGTGAGTCTCATTTGCTTAAAGCTGACAGTTTCATAATGAAATTACTTAATGTTAATGATGCTCTTTGTTAAAAACGGAGATCTTGTTGCGTCACGCGTTGCATCAACAAGTGTTTGTTTTGTAAGCCCGCCCACCCGTCTGTATCTTCCCATCTCCCTCTCTGTATTGGATGTTCGGCCCTGTGCTCAGTAACTCTTTTGTTCACCAAAGCATCCCTCACATTGCTACATGCTTGACTGGAGACAGTACCCACCAGCACCTAGTTTATATCAAGACAGAGAGTGTTTACTTCCTGCACAGTAAGGACTGCTGAGAGTTGGAAGCAAGGAGAAAAAGGACGGTTTCTCAATGATTGGTAAGTAAAAGTACTAGCAGCATTGTGAGGCTGTGTAATAAAAGCAGGAATTTGAAGTGTGTCTTATGATCTGTTATAATTTCCTTTAATACTCATTCCTAACTGTATCCTGATACCTCCTCATGACAGATCCTTAAAAAAAAGATGACCTCCATCCAGAATACTTGAAGTTGTTAATTCTTTGCAGGGCATTTCTGGCAAGCTTCATGGTAAGAAGTCCAGTTGAGTAAGGGGATTCTTATTAATTCCTCCTCCTGTAAAAGGCTTTTGTTTGGGGAGCTGAAACTCGAGAGTTGTGAGTGGTTACCTGAGCTTCAGAGGTATGGCTCTACGCAAGCCAGCTGCCCACCTGCATCGAGCTCCGGGTTGGAGGAGATCGGGAGACGAGTCCTGCTGGGAGAGCTTCATTGCAGAGGGAGATGTTTTGCCCAGAGTCCCTCGCCCAGCACGTGCACCTCGACCCCAGAGTGCCATCGAAGGTCGCCAGATAGACAGCTGGTTGGAGCAGCTTCAGAGGATGCAGAACGACCTTCTGAGTAACCAAGCTCAAGATCAGGGTCCAGTTTTCAGTGATCGGACAACTTCGGTGCCTGCTCTCCACAAAGAGCCAACTGGACCTGCCTGGAGACAGCCAGGGATCCCCTCCTTCAGCAGGGGTTCATCTTCCTGTGGGAGCCCCAGCCTGTGTGGAAGTTCATTCGGCAGCCAGGAGTCCCTCCAGTCTGGGTTTTTTGTTCCTCCAGAGCGCAGAGGAGGCTGGGAGAGAGCTCATATCATGGAGGCCCCAAGGAAGGAGCAAGCTCAACTCAGCCAACTTGTGCCTGTCAAAATTGGGTGGCTGCCTATCCAGAGACGAGTGATTGGGGCTGAAGCTTACAACCAAAGCCAGTTATTGGACCATTCTGCTGGCCAGGTAAAAACAATTTTATCAAGCAACACAAACCCTCAAGCATTTACTCATAAAAAAAAATTCTAACAGCACTTTCTGTTGCTGCAATTTTTCAACTACATTTTTGAAAGTAAGCAACCCATTTCGGTTTTGCAGTTTCATGCCTCTTTACTCTTATTTCTTGTCTCAGGGAAACCTCATAATACAGTTTCACTGACTTTTCTTCAGAGTACGAGCCATTTTACACAGGCATTTGCAAATAAACTCGACTGTTTTACCCTTGATTTGGCACTGACAGCCTCTTTGACTGTGTGATTGTGATTCTTTCATGTTAGTTAGACGGTCTGAGCTTTGAAGGTCTGAAATTAAAGTGTCGTGCAATGGAGGTGATGGTGCATAGAGTCGGACAAGGCAGACTAAAACAGACACAGTGCCACAGAGAGCCATTTGTAGTCAAGTCTCAGTTACCCAGGGAGAAGGCAGAGCTCCGGCATCCTTTGAAAACAGCTTACTCTACAGGAACGCCAGGCATTCTCGAAAGGTTTGCGACTCATTTGGAGCTGTGGCAGCGGGATATAGTGCTTTGTGCCCTGAGAGGCTGCAAGTCAATGTACAGAGGAAAATTCAATGGAAGTATAACCCAGTGAACTGATAATATGACTTCTGAATCGATATGCTGCTGTAGTGTACCAAAGATTTGACTGAACTGATGCACAAAGCACATAACGTCCCCCTGTGGCTCTTCACTGGAAAAATATTATTATGTGAAGACTGTGGTTTTCTGGATTTTCACCAAATCTTAAATCAAAAGTTGATTTACCAAATATGCATGAGCCATGGGTCCTAAGAGATTACACTCAAAAAGGAATAGCTTCATATTCTTTGCAGAAATAAACTCACTGCTTTCTTTGCCAAGAATATAGAGATCAATTCAAGAGGGACAGAAATTGAGCTGTTTAGCTTAGCTTAGCTTAGCTTAGCTTAGCTTATCTCAAAGACTAGAAATAAAGGGAACAGCAAACATGTCTTTGCATTGTTTTTGTAGGAGTTTAAGCAAGAAGATATAATGTGATAACTAGTAAGCTATGGGTGTTTGTATGTTTTGATAGCTTTGGAAAGAATCATGCTAGCCTTTCCCTCCATTTTCAGTCTTTTTGAGGGGCTAAACTAACTAGCTTGTAGCAGGAGTCAGAGCTTCATATTTAACTTAGTCTATGATAACAAGAGTGACATAAATCTTTTTATCTAATGCATAAAAGGTAAAAAAGCTTTTCTTAAATGTTGAACTGTTCCTTTAAATCTAGGCTATCACATTCTGGTAATTTCTTTTTTATTGAGAAAACTCAACTTTTCTGGCCTGGTAATACCACTAAAGCAAATGGTCTTTTTTTTTTTCCAGGTGAAATTGAAGCAACCCATCACTCCAACATTTCAGAAGAATCAAGCAACAGCCAACAGGCCCCAGGGTATGCAATAACATACAATTAGCTCTGCCAGAACCTAAGAATATTAAAAAAAAATACTCTAATAATTCCAAGGAATGCACATTTATGCAAGTGTCCTCATTATGTAAGAATTAAATCTTTAACCAAATTTAGAAACATGAGGAAACCGTCTTGCACAACAGAAAAATTCCCTTAAAAATGCTGAAAGGCTCTGTTTCAATTGATGTTCAGCGGCTGATCGGCGCTGGAACGAATATGACCACGGGGTGAATGCAGAGGTTGGCCACGGGCAGAACAACAGCTTATTTCAGGGCTGACTTGCCACACAGTTTACCTGCCTCTAATCAGCTCCTTGCAGCAGTGTTCCCCTGTCTTCTTTCAAAAGCTCCACACTGACTGACTGGATGATCAATTTAAACAACACCCTCCCCGACCCCCCCTCCAAAAGCAAAGTCAATTTTCAAGTACAACTGGTACTCCTTTTGCCTGGCAGGATTTGCAGGTAAAGGAAATAGGGACTATTAGGGCTTGAAAAGGTGATGAAAAGAGATGCTGGTGGTGGAAAAGATAAGGAGAGATGCAGACTGATTGGAAGAAGGAGCCCTGTTAATCATTGAACATGGCGGCCCCACACTCTCCGGGTTTGATCTGAGGCTTGATCTTCCAACCTTGTCCTTGTTTATGCATAGATTTTACCGGCGAGGCACACGGCCGCTTGCAGAAATCAAAGCAATCCATCCACGGAGGCAAGGAAACTCTATTAGAAAGTGCAGGTGTTTTAAGCACCTGATTAACATCATATACACTGTTGGTTAAAAGTTACACCGCATGCACAGGTTTTTCCGACATAATGATTAGTATTATCATGTCGGGCTTGTGTTAATTATTATTTTTCATGCCCATATGTTTTAGTGGCAAGATTTTGTTTTACTTATTTTACTAATCCTAATGAGCCATATGTTGTGTAAGCAAGGTAAGGAAAAAATAACTTGTAGCTTCATAAATGAGCCATAAATATTCATATTTGTGGTTACTTCAGCGTGTATAATAAAGATCCCAGGTGTGTATACATAAATTGTATGTGGCATAAATCCAAACTATGAGTTTAAGAAAGATGAACGGCAAGAAACAAAGTCTTTATGCAGCGCTGATTCGAAAAAATATCTTGTTTTGATGCGAGTCGCTTTCGCTCGGCTTTCATCACATTTACATCCACAGTTTCACATCTAAAACCAATTTAAAGAAAATCAGAATTTCTAACCACAATTATTCCAAAAAGAAATGACTCGGTTACACTCCAGTTAGCAAATTATTCCACCTCTTTTTCATTCGTTTGTGCTTGTTGATGACAGCCCTTGCATAAGTAGTTTTAATCAGGCTCAAGGTCTTATTGCAGGCTCTCTACTGCCCTCTCCTTCCATATAAGTCACATTTAACAAACTTTAAGTGGCCTGGTGTTAATGAGCAAATGATAATAAAATTGGACGTTGTGCTCTGAGGGCCGTTGTGTTTAGACAGGCATGCCAATTTTCACCCTGCTCACACTTGCTATTTGGATAAAACTCATGAGAAATGAAGAATAAATTTGGAAGGTTGGGGCTTCGGAGGCTATTTGCCATATGGCTTCTTTTCTTTATTTCCCTCTGGGATATTAAGGTCAGCTGTTGATTTAGAAAAAAAGGGTATTTGAGCTCAGCTATTACATGTAATGAGAGAAGCTGTTTCAAGGGGGCTGCAAGTTGGCGTGTGGCCCCTTTATAGAGACAGAAAAAAGACGTATAGTGATGGCAGTGAGCGAAACAGACAGTGTGTTAGAGAGACCGGAGTCGTCTCTGACGTCCCTAAAGACATGTTTGTTCTGTTTTTTCCGGCTGTAATCACATTTGCAAAGTGGTGCAAATTTTCACCTTGTCTCTTTTTGTCTCCCTTAAAATTGAAAATTAATAAAAAAGAAAAAAAAAAAAAAAACCTCAACAAAAAAAAAAGCGGATTATCCACACGGCATTCAAGGGTTATCCCAATGTGAGAGCCAGCAGTCGCCATGGTAACAGCAGCAGGTGTAAATGCAGCCGGGCGGGCAGTCAATGAGGGTGGGAAGGGGGGGGGGGGCAATAGAGTATGAGTCAGGGTTGAGAGGCAGACCAGTCAAGTTGCTACGTCTCCTGAGGAAGCAGGGAAGTGGCTGCAGGGTGCTGCTGGATTCACTTTGCTGTGCCAATGTCAATTATTGACAGTGTCAACATTGCCATACAGTCAGAGGAATGCCTCCCTCTTGTGTGTGTGTGTGTGTGTGGTGTGTGTCTGTGTGGTGTGTGTGTGTGTGAAATAGAAGGACATAAAAAGGAATGTGACACTGTAAATTATTTGTTTTGCCTTGATACACAGATGAAGCGGTGGAGAGAAGTCACACCGGTCTGAGTGCTTTGGGTGTGAAGACGTGGCAGACGCCTGATCAAGACTCTCCCACTGCTAAACAGGTAACTGATAACACTGTTTATGTGACTGTTTTCACACTGAGCTCAAGATAAAGCGGGAGATGACACTAAAATATCAGAATATGATGGATATCAGTGTGTCTGTGTCTTTTTGTTGGGGTTCATCTGTCTGCCTGGATACTGAGGTGATATTAAGTCTTCTGATCCTGATAATATACTTGCATTATGCTTTCTGATGCCTCGCCAGTGTCTCCAGTTTCCTTAACATGATACATTTTGTGTTTCAGTGTTGGCTTGTATGTACTTTAGTAATATTGAACAAACAAGGGCCCCATTTATCAACAACATGTTCAAAAGGATCTAAGTTCACTCCTACCATGAAAACTCTAAATGTTTGCTCATTAGATAAAAGATTTATACGGTAGAAAATTCATTTTAAGTGATTTAGTTTTGCTTGCCCTCTGGACGCTTAAACTCCTACATATTCTGACATTTATGTGACAAGAGAGACTCATTTACATGAAGAAATGCCAGTGAATAATTACTTATGTTATAAGTCATACCTTTTAAAACCTGAGGGAAATGAAAGGACAGTCCAGAGGATAAAGGCTAAAATACTTTTTTTTTTTACATTTAGAAATAGGAAAATAAATTATGCTCTATAGAATTTGAGAGTGTCTCAACTTATCAAAGAAAAAAAAATACAAGGTCAAAGCTTCTGTGAGCAAGTCAAGTGACAGAAATGAGAACAAACTGCACCTTGTGATCAGTGCATAGAAATTGTCACCATCATCATCACACATGTCAGAGTCTGTGTGCTCTCTGCTTGCAGAAACATTGTGCAAAGTTAGATATTATATACCTTAAACAAGATTTAACTGAATATTTTTTAAAATTTGAGAGGCAAATCCATGGACTATAGTAAATATACAAGAGATAAATTAGTAGACTTTTCACTGCTGTTCTACTTTCGTCGTCACAGTTGCTGTCTTTGGTAAATATTGTTCTGCTGATAGCCACGAGGTGTTGTGCAAAAGCACGGTCAGAGCCTGGTGAAACTCCTCAAACATAAGCACAAAGGCCAAATCTCACACTTTGCTAAGAAATCATTATCGCAATGGTTTATGCAAAATTGATAAATGAGCATTCAGGAAGGAGGTCTGTCATATCATAAACCTGCAGGCAACAGGACATATCAGCATTTCTCTGAGCTCCATAAACACAATCAGGATCCTCTGGCCTGAGAATCTTTTTTTTTTTTGCTTTTTTTCTTTTGCTTTTTGCCTCTCGGTTTCTATTGAGGATAGAGTCTCATTGTGATTCTGTGAGGGATAAGTCACGCTGTGTGCTGGCTTTGCCTGCTGCTGCTTCCATTGCTACTAGGGCAGTCATGGTGTTAAGCATGGGGAGAGTCATCTGACTAAAGAATAAACAGCAAAGCCCTGAAGAAAGACAAGACAGCTGACCTGCTGGTGAAATGCAGTATTATAGAGATGTCATATTGTCAATATCTTACGCCGTATTAAATGGGCTTATGCTCCATTTTCTGTATTTGCCAAAAACAGGAGTGCAAATTGGCAGGATGAATGTACAGTATGTTTTATTGTGTGAATTAATGATAAAACATTTAGGAAGAGACACTGGCAACAACAGGAGGGTTGGATGGGGTTTCCATGCATAATTAAAGATATTTATCTCACACAATCTCTTTCATGCGCACACTGTAGGTGCCAGAAAAACGAAGCTTTCCAGCTAAAGACGGAGGCAGACTTGTGGGCTGGCAAGCTCTGAGGAGAGGCTGGAATACCAACAGGGTGTCAGCTTTCCCCGGGGGCAGTCACTCCAACGAGCTCTCCACAGGGACCAGCTCAGACCCCAACGGCAAGTCCCCCCCTCTGATGAAAACAACCAGCGCCGAGCCCCTCAAGCGAACTCTGCATCGAACAACTTCTGCCGATCCCTGCAAATCACACACTCTGCTGCAAGGCACGAACAGCACAGACACGTACAGGTCATACACTCCTTTGCATAGGACGAGCAGTGTTCAGCCCATAAGGGCCACGGCCCCGCTGTGCAGCGCAAACAGCCCGCAGGCCTCACACGTGGAAACTAGCTCTGCTGTGACTACAATCATCCCTCAGAACAAAGCTGGCTTCTCCTCCATCACTATCTCCTCAAAGAAAGTGAGCCGATCGGCAAGTTTGCCGGGCCTTAACTCCCGGTCCAGAACGTCTCCTTCTCCGCAACCAACCTCCGGGTTCATGGACCCGAACTCCAGGCAGGTCACAGTCCAGAGGAAGGCCACTATAGTCAAAGTGACGGAGCAAAGGATGATGTCCGGCCCCGTCACCGGCACCCAAAGGGCCGGGACCTCACAAGCTAGCCACAGTTTGGACACAGTGGTCCACAGAAGAAAGGCTACAATAATCAAAGTGACAGAGCACAGGGAGAGCTACGGTCCAGCCAAAGTCCGATCTGGGACGAGGCATCCAGAGCACAGGCACAGCTACACAGAGGGGGTGTACAAGGAAAACAGCATGTGGAGTCAGGGGGGCCCTTCACAACACAATGCAGCACCCACATATCACCACCAGGATTCCACAAACAGGCCAAACTCTGCTGTAGCACCGAATAAATCCACTTCAGATGCAGAGAAAAATGGTGGAACGCTACACAGATCTACGCTTAGTCTCTTTGTAAGCACCCCCCCTGCAATAGCAGCGCCGGCCCCCTCAGAGGTTTCTCTCAGGGCTGTTGGACGGAGATCGGACAGGCCGCACAGACCACTGAGCTGCTATGGCAATGTGTTTGGACACACTGAGCCAAGCAAGGAGAATGTGACACAACCGGCTGCCAGGAAATGGAGCTTTGGGCTGCCACAAGAGACAGATAGCAACCCTGTGAACTCCGACAGTAGTTTCAGCAACCCTCGAACAGCAGTGAAAGAAGCAGGTCAGCCAGTGGCGGACACCCTTGAGCCAAACGGAGGGGTGGGGGAAAGAACGACGCCACAGAACGCAGAGAGGAGAGCATCCCCAAGTCTAACTCTCATCAAGGCCCCGGGTAGGTTTTCTCTGTCCCACTCTGACTGTGTTCTTGTCAGCAAACAGCCTCCCTTTGTCTCTGATCTCCATTTTCAAAGGATGGCAGTGTCTAAATATACACTTCCTTTGGGCCATTTGTTTGTTCTAGCTCGCAAGTTGCCACACACTCGTCAGCATTCTGAGGCTGAACTCTCAGGTTTTGATATCGTCTGATATTGTCAACTTTGATGTCTTATTGATAGCCATAATTAGATCATATTGAGATGATTCCTTCATCTGCTGCCTTGAGTGCAAGTGATGCTCAGCACAGACTTTTTCGTGCCACTGTCAAACAGCATCGCCTAGTTGTAGAAACTCCATCGACACCCGGAGATGCTTTCTCATTTTCACCTTTTCTTATTTTTCCCACACACCTCTTGGCATGCATAATCTATTCTGGTCACCCCCTTTTCACCGTCAGCACAGGGGCGGAGGAGAGATCACAAGCTGCTAAACATGGTGAAAATAAGGAATGAAGAGGTGTTAGAATCAATTTTTTGCATCCAGATATGGCAATGCAGCTATTACATTTGGGTGTGTTTCTTTGAATAAATCTTTTCACGCAGCGGCGCTGTCAGGACTCACTGATCATCTTCTGAGGCCCAAAATCCACTTTTTTTTTCTTTTTTTTTTTTTACAAAGTTATCTGTTAACTTTTTGGGTTAAGATGTAGTTTTTGATTATGTTGTGGCTTTGGCGCCATAACACAGATAGCTTAGCTTAGCATAAAGAGTAAAAACAGGAAAACAGCGTGCCTAGCTTTATCTAAAATATAAAAATAGGACTTTGACAGCTTACTTTATCTATATCTTATTTGTTTAGCCCTAAAGAAAACATAAAAATCATTGTTTCATGTTTTTTTTTTATTCTTTGAACAAACACAGGCTAGCTGTCTCCCCTCTGCCTCCAGCCTGTATGCTAGGCTAAGCTAAGCTCCTGGCTATAGCTTCATATCTAAATTTCTAACTTAAGATTGTTATCAACCTTCTCATTCAACTTTTGGCAAGAAAGAGACTAAATATATTTCTCAAAATGTCAAATCTTATTTCTTTAAGGTTAAGATAAACTTACAAGAAGAAACGCAGAGATGTTTTAAAGAATTTGTGAAAAGTCCAAATCTTATTTTAAGTTGTCAAGTCCTTAAGAGTAAAACTACACACCAAGATGCATTTTCTATCAATGCTTTAGATAAATAATCAAATATGTAAGCTGTGGGGCCATGCAGGGCTTAAATCTTGCTGTCTTTTTTCTCCTTTATTTTTCCAGGATTTTAATAACTGTGACTTTGATATTGAAAGTCTTGAGCCAAGTCTTCAGGCAGTCAGGTCTTAAATCCTCATTTTTGTGTTTAACTAAGTCTGACTCAAGATGCCCTTCAATTATGTAAAACGACTGAAACAGTCAACTCAGGCTGTTGTCGAAGAATGCTGAATATTCAGGTGAATTAATAATACAAGGAGGGAGTCTTCTGCTGAGCAATTGTGTTTCTTTATTCATGACGTCTTTTCCCTGCATGAAATTATTAATTATTCTTTAATCGCATTCATTAACAGTGTCATCAATTAATTACCGAAGCCTGAGGCAACATAATTTAAATTCAGTGTTTGATACAGTCAACCTCCAGATGAGGCAGGACATTGTGAAATTGTATTAAAAATCAGCCTGTGGTGCAGGGCTGAATGTGAGCCGCTGTCAGTGTTTTACACACTCCTCAGTCACATCAAAGTCCCTCTGCATTTCAGATCCCGACTCGCATCAGTCTCCAGAGGAAGTGCTTGCCCTCAATGCAGCTGCAATCATAGCAAACATCAAACTCCAAAGACAGCTTAGTAAGAAGAAGACACCAAATGGTAATTCTGAGAGGGACTCTGCTGCGTCACCCGAGGGAAACACTGGTATTATTACTTTGCTCTTCTTATATGCAAACATTATCTCTCAACATATAAGACATTGATCTTTGCTGCAATTAATTAACTGAATTATCAAAGCCTAACTCTTTTCAGGGATGCATCTTTGATTGAACCAACATTCATATAATGTGAAATTCCTTTGCTCATTAATGTTCGTACTGTGCCTGTTTGATTTATCCCAGGAATGAATATGTCATGGCAGGCCCAGAGGGCCAATGAGCAACTGTGCAGGCACGTGAAGCCGAGGCAGGTGTAAATGAAAAGCAAACAATTTGATTTTCTCTGCTTTGGTGGTGACAGATGAGGACAGAAGTGCGGAGCCACATCCAAGTCAAAGCTCGGTCCAGCACCAACAGAAGCCTCACGCTGAATTTGTTCCGCTGAGTCTCGACCCTGAAAGGTCACCTGAAACTTTTTCTCTACAGGTGAGCTCATAGGTACTTTTTTAGACAATAAAATGAGGAAACTAAAAGTGTGGGGGGGAGTTTAATTTCCAAAACTAAGTATCATTTAAATAGATGTGACCTTATAGAACAATGCAATATCATTCTGTGACGCACAGTTTGAGTTATGTGGCAGCAAGTATAACCAAAGAGTCATGTACTGTTCTTGAATTTCTTAATTTTCATTTTTTAAACAGGTTAAACCAGCATTGACCTAAAAATTTACAACATAAATATACATTTTTTGCATATTTAAACCCCTGTGTTGTTAATTATCTGACCCCACAGGTTTATTTTAACCCCATTGGTGATTTTCCACCCCCACACCGGTAGCCACACAAATACACTACAATGTCAGCAAAAGGGAAGGACACATTTTTACTGACATAAGAGTTTTCCATAGGATGCCCTTTGGCTGTGTTCTGAGGTGGAGCTGGTTATGGGGTGGGGGGGTGGGGGTGTTGGACCGAAATATTTTGTCAAGAAGAGAAATATGTTTCTGATTTTGTCAGGAAGCTCTGCAGAGGTCCAGACCGGATTTCATCACTCGTTCCCAGCACAGAGTTCGGGAGCTGGAGCGGAGGACGCAGGAGAGGAGGGAGATGGTGGATACAGTGGACCCAAAGCTGGACGGCTCCTTCAGGCAGAGGAGAGTCCAGAGAGTCCGGTCTATGCCTCTGAACGGTATCATGCCAGCAGCCACCCTCACCTCTCTCACCCACCGTCCTGCCTGTGGTCCCCTTACAGCTGCTGTGGCTGTTTGCTACGCCACCAATCACATATTTACAGACACAGAACAGAAACAGGGGGGTGGTTTAGTAGCTAATGTGTTGTTTTTCAAAGCTCATACTAATATTTTTTAATTTAAGCTGCTCAGGTCCCTTCACTGAAACCCAAACACTGAGTTAGCAGTATTAAGACAAATTCATTGACTATTATTCTACACTACTATTAATGACAGGAAGTAATTTACAAAAAATTCACGGAAAAACTAAAATGCATAATATGAAATGACACAACAAATGCACTAAGAAAATGATGTATTCAGGATGAATGGTTGGATACAATAAAAATGACATTTTCTGCCTAGTATGTAATCAAATACTTTGAGGCCGACTGTAAAAGAAGGAAGAGGAAGATATGAAACAAATGGCTTTATTGTATATATACATTATGCAAGTGCTCCTCTATTGAATAACAGGTATCAGAATGATTTCCAGCGTTGGATTTCAGTGGAAACGTTTCCGTGTCCTTCAGATGTCATTAAGCTCTCGCTGCAGCGTTCTGTCTGACGAGATTTCAATCACAGTGCCAGGCTGAACAGTAAACAATAAAGAATCTCAAGAATTGTGACAGAGATTTTGTAGCTCTTTCTGCCCTCTACTGGCTGCAAATGGAAC
Organism: Acanthurus leucopareius; assembly: GCA_029814765.1. Lineage (NCBI taxonomy): Eukaryota > Metazoa > Chordata > Actinopteri > Acanthuriformes > Acanthuridae > Acanthurus > Acanthurus leucopareius. The sequence continues at coordinate 6,620,940 of JAQMCX010000033.1, forward strand.
ATACATCAGTAGGAAATTTTTTTAAAAATTACATCACTTTAATAATGTTTTCATGAGTGTTCATCAGTGTTATGAATCTGAATAATTGCTTTTGGCAACTTATCTGAATTTTAACATCATGTTGATGCAAAATTATGCTTCATAAAATGTCTTATGAATCTGTGAGAGAAGGTGGATTTTACAGCCTAATTTGAAATAATCTTATCTGTTCTTCCTGGGTGCTGCAATATTATCTCTTTTTTTCTTTGAAAAAGGATTCTTACAATCTTTTCCAATACCTGGAAAAGCTAGAATGACTCACTGCCAAGCTTTTGAGCCTTTGACTTGATCAGCATTGTGTCTGTGTGTGTGTGTGTGTCTGTGTGTGTGTGCCTGCGTGAATGTGTGCGCGCATGCTCATGTTTCCAGATAACCTTTTCAAACCCAGAGATAGAGCCATTACTGGGAAAGAGACGCCGCTCAGATCTAAGCGGTGAGTTCCATCTCAATCTCCGCCTTGGCGCCTTGTCAGATGCTTCTTCTTTGCAGGCAGATTTCTTCTTATCTCTTGTATTGTTTTCACATGTGAACGCGGGGCCCGAATCTGTCACATCTCCATACAAAATATGCTGTACTCGTCTCTCTGCCAGGACCTTTGCTCCAATTATATTTCCTCCGTTTCTTGCCTCACTTGTTTATTTCTTTTTCTTTTCTGGCAGATCCGCTCATTGATTAGGAAGAAAAGTTAGACTGAGGTGTTAGATTGTGGATTTATAAAGAATATAGTATTGTTTGGAGTAAGTATACAGTAACTAGTGGCACATAGAAAGGGAGTGACAATATGCCAACATTAGAAAACATTAGAAAACACTTAAATTTCACCATTATGATTTTTTAAAAGATCCTCTCCTTTCAAAATAGTGTTTTTTTTAATGTTTATGACCACTGAAATGTTTAACCTCAATGACCAGAATCTGTGCAAAGTTTGTCATCAGAGAAGCATTTTCACATTCTTATACTAAAGGATCAGATTCCTGTGCACTTCCCTAAAACCTGAGATTCAAACCCGCCCAAGACAAGCTTTCACAAGATTTAGCATATCAAGAATTTAAATACGATAGCACTCAAAGGAACCTGAAACCGTTAACACAGTGCAGATTTGTCAGTACACTCAGTGAGAGTTTACACTGGAAAAACCCATTAACAGCGTGTCAGTGTCACTGCCAGTTACAAGCAAACAAACAACCCAAACAACTACAAGATGCTTCTACATTCATCATTCTGATACGTCTGCTGACTCCTCATCCAGTCTGGATCTGACTAACACAAGTCTGAATGAATCTCTACACTGTTTCCTCTCATGCTAACGTTAGCTACTGTGATGTAAACTGCTGTTCAGCTCACTTTCAACCTTGCATAGGCAGTGGTGATGTGTGAAGAGGACTCTAACATACAAAATATGTCTTAAAGTGGACATTAGAAGATTAAAAGCAACATTTCTTGGTTGATAAATATGTTTATGATAATAAATGCATATATTATGTGGTTCTGTTTTTAAAATCTTAAGTCCAGACTCTGTTTTTGTTTTCTTTACCAGCATTTCATATAAGACACATAATAATCTTTTTCACAGTACGCATGCAGAGTTGAAGAAGACAAAAGAGGAAAGCAAGAAGAGGGAAGTGTGTTTGAGCAACAGGCAGCGAGTTGAACTTTTCAAAAAGGTAACCTGTATGACTTTTTTTTTACAAAACACAGATAAATAAACCCATCAAATGAACCCTATTAACATGCAGTCAAACATCATTCAATCACAGATCATTATTCTTATTATAAAGACCACAAAATTTGCAACAATGCCAGGGATTTCACAATGAATTTGGGGGATTTATGTATGGAATCATGCAAAGTTTATCCAGAATATTCCCATTTGGTGGAAATGGTGCAGCCATTAAAAAAACATGGAGTAGTGGATTTTTGCACTTGACTGTGTAAAACTCAAATAGTTTTAATAATGAGCTGGAACAAACAGGTATACAGAATGAGGTGGTGAAAAACAGTGAGAACTAATGAGATTTTCCTACCTAAACTCCGCATTAGGGAGAAAACACTGGCACAAACAGACCGATTCCTTTATTTCAGGGTCACCTCTTAATATTCAAGCACCACACCTGCCTGTGTTGATCTCCTTGAAGCTGCTATAAATAAATATTTATGCAGAAATGCTGCACTGAATCACCAAATCCCTGAAAATATGAGATTAAGTAAATAACCTCAAAACAGCTCGCCGCAGTGTTAACAAGTACTTGCCTGAGACACTGAACAGAACATTAATTGTGTATTTGACCCACACGCAATTGAGCAAGTAATAATGCACCTTTCGACTACAAGCTCAATTAAACCCTGCAAAAGGCTGAAGCGTTCTGCAGTAATGGCCGACACAAAAGTAATAAAGTAAAGTAGACAATGCTGCTTTTTCTCTCTTTTCACAGCAGCGTTGCTGTTAAAAATGATGGCTTTAAATGGCCCTCCAGTTTCTTTAATGTTGACAGAAAAATAAAGGCGTTAAATGGGACCAAGGTGGGATTATTGTACAGAAACCTCAGAGACACAAAAACAAGGTGGAAGGTGGAAGAGTTCTGTGTTTACTGATCAACAGTGTTTGATCAGGGTCTTTTTATTCTTTCATAGAGCTTTAAGGAATTTTTTTAAGGAATTTTTAAAAAAGAATTTTATTATAAGAAAGAGATTTTATGCATCTGGTCCTTACATCTCCTCCTCATATTCAACTCCAAACTCCAGTTCTCCCTCTTTTTGACATGCAGCAACTGAGCATCTTTATATATGGTTATTTTTTGAATGAAATCTTTTCAAATAATGACTGTGGGGTTGTAGGAATATTTTATCATGTGAAATCTAACTTGTCTTACAGGTGATCTTTGATTTGTCCTGCTGTTTTGATTTCCAGGAAATTTCAAAGACCTAGATGTAAAGAAAAAGGGTTCAAATGTGATTTCTGCTTATTTCTAAAAGGAAACACATCACATTTAATATTTCAGCTGCAAAAGAATTTCTTGAGCTTTGCTTTTAGGACAATGAGTTTATTAATCCACCAGAGGGTGCTGCTGCCAAATATTTGATATGTCCTTGCACATCTCCCATGAGTTGGACTAGAGAAACTGAAAAAAAAAAAGGAAATACACAAAAGGCACAATTTTGATAAGTGAAGTGAATTTCATGACTCATTTTTTTTTGGACGGTCAATAATTATCACTGTTTGGACAGAGTGTTTGATTTGCTGGAGGGATTTGAGTCGCTCTCCTCCACGCTGCAACCCCCCACCCCCCACCCCCCCAACCCTGCCCCTCATTATGGAGAGGAACTGTGAACAGTCTCATTGTACTGAGTGTATGAGGCCTGTGTTCCTCGTGAAACAAAAGGCCCTTCAGTGGCAGAGAGAGCTACAGTGCAGTGCCACCATTCAGCCGAGCCGCAGCCAGCGTGGGTGCCCACACAAAAACTGCTCCGCCCACAATGCTGCTGTGGCAGATAACGCGGCGGCGGCGAAGGGGGGGGGGCTGGTGTGCTAGAGATCCAGCAGGGTCCTGAAAGAGGAGCTGGAAAAAAAAAAAAAACCCTGCACATTGTGGGTCTCTCTGAGAGGACGTGCACAGACCGGGCTCCGGCTTGGGTCCTGTGTTTGCACAGCACTGTTTGATTCCCATCAGAGGCTGGAAGAGAATGTGTTTGTTTTTTTTGTGTGTGTGTGTGAGGACTAAACTGGTGATCTATAGCCCTCATTCTGTCATTTCAGTAATCTGAGTGCTTTGTTTCTTTGTTGCAGAGACTGTTGGATCAGATTCTTCAAAGGAGCAACAGCTGAGTGAGTGACAGCAGATGAAGCTGATGACATGATGGAGCCTGCAGCATCGTGTAACGCGGTGATGAAGTGACTGTGCCCTCTGACAGCGCTGAATATAAACTACAAATGTCAGCGCAGGTCATAATATGACTCCACAGGAAGCTTAGCCCCCCGTTTTCTTCTGTGGTGTATGAGCGTAACGTTCGAGTTGCAGAGCTTAACATCTGTTTTTTTTTTTTTCCAGAAAGATAAACCTATGACAATCTTTCAAAAAAAAACCCAGAAGGTCTTTAACATCACTTACCGCTGTGTTGAAGGTTTTTCCAGAACCTTCAAAGACTCTTCTGCCTGCTCAGATAATAAAAAATATAAAAAGACTCTAACCTGTTTCCCTTACTGTCACTCTACTGTTTTTCTCTGAATGCAACAAAAGTCCTTTCTCATTGTGTTTGCCATATACCACATAAATATAATGCAAATATAAGCAGACATTGGACCTTTCTTATCATAAAACATTTTTATTTTGTTAAACAAAGAGATATATCCATCCTTATTTAGATAAAGGAACAGAATAGCAGTGTTGGATAGGTTTAAATGGATTCAAAATGGTTTTTTATTGTGCAGTGGAGAGAATATATTTGATGCACTGAGGCAGAAGAGGCCTTCAGGATTCTGGAAATACCTTCATAACAGCGCAGAGTTTTGAAAGATTGCCATGGATTCGTCCTCTGAGAGAAGCAGATGATTATCTGTGGGATTTATCTGCCCTCGTGATAATCAGTGACAAACGCAGATTGTCAAAAATGGATGTACTGTATGAAATCATGTCTCAACATTTTGGCTCGGCTGTAATTAAATATCACATTAAGCCTTGTAAACACACTGACTGATACCCTTTTCCATGTCACATCTGAACCAGCCATGCATGCTGTTTTTCACTCGGTTACAAATTGCCTTTCATTGCAGAATACTTCATGTAATGGGATGCGGAGGAACTTCTGCCTGCATGATAAAGCACCGATGTCCTCATGCAGCCACTCTTCACATGATCTCATGTGATGTGGAGCAGTAATATAAGACAGAATCATTCATTATGTTTCACAGTCTCATCCAGGACAGTCTTCGGCCGCCATCCTCATTACACGACCAATGAGCAGAGAGGAGCCCGACGCGGGGCTGTGCCATCATTCAGTGCCAGCTATTAGCTTGTAAAGATGGAGGAATGTGACCTCTCCTCACTGGAGATGCCCCGTCAACGGACAGTGCTGCTTTTGTCTTCCGTCTTTGTCTCATGATTTGTGTGTTTTGATCCAAACTTAATGCGCTCAGATGGATGAGGCTGGGCTTAAATCAAAAGTGAGACGTTTAAGTGTTTATTTTTGGAATAAGCAGCCAACAGAGCAGATGCTCTTTTGTTTATTCTTCATTGTTATTTCATTCATTAGCCTTTAAGTTGGAGCTCTTTCATTGTCCAGCTGTTCCGCCCATCTAAATTTACACTGACGTCTCAGAGGAGAGAGACGACTGGAAGTGACACTTATTTTAAAGCTTATGTCACGTCAGAGCAAATGCATGCATCTATTTGAGTGGTGGATTATTTATAATGGTACTCACAGTTTGTAATTGTTTCCCTGTTATGACCAATTTAATGTGGAAAGTGATAAAATAACTACGAACCGAAAATGCTACTTAAGAAAAGTTATGTGCTTTTGGTAAAATAAAAAAAAAATTCTTTATACTCTAATTTTAAGTATTTTTGATGTGTTTTATATTTGTGTTTTGTTCAGACGTCTTCTTCAATTTCCTTCTGAATCTGACTATAAAAAATTGGTCTCAAGTCACTTGTGTAAAGTTTAGTTTTTTTTGTTTTTTTTCCCCCAGACTGCATCGACATAATAACAGAGGTTAGATGGAATAACTTCCATGAGGCTGGGATTTATTATTCGGCACTATCTGTCCTCGCACTCTTACAGAAAGTCCCATTTTACTGCCCGCTCCCCCCCCTCTGCACCTTATCATCCTCTTCCAAGCTTCCCAGCTTCTTAAAAAAAAGAGCCAAAGATCAGCTCTTTGTAACATCCCATGGCAGAATGTTGAGTTCCAATAAAATCAGCATGCAGAGAAATTCTCCTCGCTATTCTTTTTTTAAAATATATATTTCCATTCATATTTGATCCTGAAGTAAAAGTTTTGAGAAATGGAGGTTCCTGAGCATCATGAGACTAGGCTGCACCCTATACTTCCTATATTTCAAACGCTGTAAGGCAGCAATTGGATGTGATGCTGTGACTTTGCCAGAAGCCTCCATGCTGGAAGCAGACTGTACCTGAAGTGCTGTGCTTTAATTTCCTCCTTTTGCAGGAGGAAAAAAAAAAAAGGCTTTCAGGAGCCCATCCTGCAGGTGGGTATCTGCATGTTTCTGTGTGCATCCTCCTCTGAAGTGGATGGCCATGTGGTGCAGTGCACAGTGCACCCACTGACAAGCATAATTGAGTTGAGCCATAGAGTTTGAATGGGCCGTGCTCACATGGATGTTCGAGTACATTAATATTTTATTGCATCACGGGGCCTCCATGACAAATTGAGTCTTTTATAGCTGGTTTTGATGCACATGAATATTTTTGATAATTGGAGCGCCGCATGCATTGAGTCACCTTGCATGTGGAGCTCAACTGAACTTAAATATGATTTTTTTTAAAACTCAAAGCTGATTTCAGTTCACTCGGACTGAATATCAACATGTATTCATGGTGACTTCAGTGAGTGAGGGCTTTGTAGACCGTATAATTCACTCTAGGTGTGGGTTTGTACTTCTGTGGCATGTCGAGTCAAGTTACGCAATGGATACAAAGAGAGAGCCCGGAAATTAAGATGTTTGCCTTCAAAATAAAACTGTACCTTCCAGGCCTTGTTGAGAACAATGACAAACGGTTTAAACTGAATCTTTTCTGCAGACATCTGTGTAAAACTCCATCTGTTATACCCCAAAGTAATCTTGACTAAGGTAACTTTTCAGTACACCATGGTAGAAAGTTTAAATTTTTTTTTGTTGATGGACCAACAGTCCAATAATATTGTTTTAAATATTCAAGAAATAATAATTTTCACATTTTAGAGGATTGAACCTGCAAAAGTTTCCGATCTTTTTCTTAATTAAACAACTTGAATAAAGCCCACGTAGCCTTCTGTCTTTTCTCTCAGACTATAACTGCATCTCACAGTGCAAATGACGTATAATCTCTTGAGAAGGTATCAAGATTACATAGTCAAGACTAAACTTTTTAGCTCAGTCACAAGTGGTATTCTGCTGTTTAGCCTTTGACAGGCCAGTATTAAAACATAATATACTATATTTATAATATATATATATATATATATATATATCAAAAGCCTATATAGGCTCTTTCTTCTAACTTTACTGTGCAAACTTTATTGAGTAAGTGTCTGCAAAGGTCATTTTGGGATTTTATTTAGAAAGCAAAAACCGGAAGCAGTACTTCCCTTGTCTCTGGTAAATTAATGCTGCTCGTTCACTGATTGGAGGAGCTGGTGGTGGCTTTAGGACCTCGCGGAGCGTTTCATTGAAGCACATGGTGCCCGCTCATAAGACAACACTTCTCTTCAGTAATTGCCCTGGAATTGATGTCATTCCAGTGGGCGACAGAGACAACAGCAGCTTGTGTATTTGTCAATGTTTCCATCGCTCGCTCTTCATTTTCCTCCCATTTCTCACACTTTTTTTTTCGTGCGCGCTGCCGCCTGTGACTTGGACGTCTCTGAATGGGGAGAGCGCACCGAGTTGAATCAGCTGTCGTCGGGATTTCCTAAAGCAGCGCTCATAGACTTGATCATATTTCAGGAAGTCACTTTCATTTTTTTTTTTTTTCGGTGTGTGTGTCTGTGTGTGTGTGTGTCGGAGCTGGGGGGGCTCCTGCACACATCAGCTGTTGGTGGACTGTGATTGTATGATGATTGCGCTGCAGTGAAACTGTTGGCCAGTCCCGTCCACGCTTCAGCCGGGCATCATGAATCCCGGGAGCCGGAGTGTGAAGTTTGTTTTTTTGACAGCACTTCAGGCTTTATCTGTGTCCTTATCGGTGTGTGACAGCCTGCACTCCGGATCTGCTGAAGGTAAGAGGTGAAGAAGAGGTGAACACGTCCGATTTATAAGGCTTGCAGAGATAAATGCGCAAAAAAAAAAAAAAAAAAACAGTCAATAGATTGTTTCTTAATTGCTTTATTATCAGCTGCATCTGGAAAAATGATGAAAAATCTTCACTGTGCATTTCAAAATCACTCTGTCTGCATTTGTCATTGTGCAATTTGGCAGCGATGTATCCATTTCTCTGCTTATTTTTCATTCATGTCTCCCCTCCGGCTGCTTTTTTTTTCGGTACGTTATGTTTTATGAAACCCTTTGTTAGAACAGCACACTTGCAGATCTATAACACATGTTTGGAGGCAGAATGAAACATCTCCTGTGCAAACACGCTGTCTGAATTCATGCATTTGTGTCATTCTCTCACCCAGCTGCGTGTGAGAAGCAGAACATGACATTGTAGCTCTCAGTCCATCCAGCGCGTTTCTCTCCTGGAAGAGGAACCGCTGTATAATTGATGATGCTGAAACTCCTTTTGGTAATCAGTGGCAGCACTGGAGGCATTTTCATTGGTGCTTCAGTTTTTTTTTTTTCAAGGCACTTCAAACATTTTACAGCAGCATTTCTTTTTTCCAAATATGCATGAAATCCAGAGTCATTTCAGTAGAACACATAAAATAAAAAGTCCCATTGTTGGTTTAAACTGAAAAAAAAGTCAAGTAGCATAATAAAAACATGTAAATTACACTATTTTTTTTTTATTATGCTCATGACATGCATGCCAGCTGCAAATGAAGAAAAGGGGCTGTTTTAGAGCTCTGGGGGAAATGCTCAGATGTGGTGTCTGTGTGTGTTTGTGTCCATGCTTTGTGTGTGTTTGTCTCACACTGTGATTGCAACCCTCTGGGCCGTGGCTCATGACTCTTCAGTCACCAGTGTTCATGCCTTAGGTGAGATTAAACAAGGACACTACACACAGTATGTTGCAACAGTGCTGGGTGGGTGGGTGGGTGGGTGGGTGGAGGAGCAGAAGTGCTGTTTTAGATCGCAACACGCTGCCAGTCATGACACTCACTGTGGAATCCTGGGAATTAATTACCAGCAAGGCCAAATGTGTGAAAGTGGGAGAGTCAAAGCGTGAAGAAGTTCTTCATTTATTCATCAACAGTTCGTCGTCTTTAGAAGATGGCCTTGATGTTTTGGTTCCCACGGGCTCGCACCCGTCGAAAGGCGTCATCAACAGTTCATCTGTGTGTATGGGTGGGAGAGTCCGGGGCTGACTCTCGTGTTGGCAGGTTATTTACCTGCCTGGGGTTGTTCCAGCTGATTGAGGCAGATGGATGGATGGATGGAGCAGGGTGAATAAATACAGGAGATAGAGGAATGTTTAAAAGACAAAAATAATCAAATGGTGTGAAATTCACCGGGATGCCAGAGTTCATGTGAATGCTGAGAGCATCATTTAATGCTCAAAAACTTTGTCGTAAATCATTTTTGTAATAATTTCGATCATTAATGCAAGAAAAAATGACAAATATTTGCTGTTTCCAGTCTCTTAAATGTTAAGATTTGCTGTCTTTTATCAATTTAAGCTGAATATGTTTTGGACTGTTGGACTTTTTGAACTTATGAGTTGAATTTTTTTTACATTTTTTGGACTATTTGTAGACAAAAGAAAGTTAGATTTGTGAAAATAATTTATTGCAGCTTAATTCATGTTTAAGCATAATGATGAAGAATGATTAGCGCTCTCTTTTAAGAGCCTCTGTCTCCAGACGGTGCACTTTTGTCTTAGCTGTCAGGAAGCCAAGGCTGCTAAGAAAAGACGGAGCAGCTCGGCTCCACGCGACGTCATGTTGGCATGCATATTTCATGACACCCTTCCTTGAGCTCTCTTGTCAGTTTTCCTCTTCCTGTCTGTCTTGTGCATGTTTCTGTCCTAGCTGGGGATCGTTTGTGAATGATTTCCTCCGAAGGTTGACACACTTAGTGTCAGACGGTATTTACTAGCCAGCTGTACTGCTTCAGCCAACATGACTCTCTCCGCCTGGAGCGCTGCATGCAGCTTGCGTGCCGCGCGCTTTAGACAAATGAAAGTTGAGCTGAGAATGTATTTTTGGACCGTAGTAAAACATTCCTTTAGCCATCAGTGTCCTCCCTCAGAGAGACATTATCACCATGATGTGACCCATCTCAAGTCAGAGCCACTCAGTGTCTTTTCGCTATGAATGGTTTCAGATCTTCCAGATGACTTGTTCAGGATAGTTAAGACCCAAGAGGCTGGTAAGAAGACTTGGCAGACTTGGTGTGTTTGTGCATTAAGGCAGATTGATCAACCAGTTGCTTTTCCGCAGCGGGGATATTTATAAAAAAAAAAAAAAGGAAGGGGGAAAACAGCTGGACTGTGCTCATGTGGCATGACCCTACATGTGCTGCATTAATTTCTTCGAAGCTGCTGCCTTGGACTCAGTTGACCCCCCCCTCCGGCTTCCTCGTATCCCCAACAATAGTTTAACACACGAGCTGAAACCTGATGCTGGCTCTGGACTTTCTCATCGGACTTTCACACCCAGACAGGTCAGAGTTGAGCTCAGCACAGCTCTCCTAAAGCGTCTTCTCTCTTGTCTGGTCTGAGGGCCCAGTTGGCTCAGATTTCGCTTCTCAGTTTCAAATCTACAGTATCTGGGTTAGTTCAAGTTCCACTCAACTCCCCCCCCCCTCAAAAAAAAAAAAAAAACCTTGACAGTTTCTAAGCCTGTTCTGGTCTGCTTTTGTGTTCTGGTTTTCTGGACTTTTTTAAGGTGAAATATGATAAAATAAATAAAGCTACTTTGCATGCTGGTTCGCTGGAATGGTGCTCACGGAAAATTAGTTCCACTCATGGATGCAGTTTCGCCGGAGCCGTTTCTGCTACAACGGGTCAAAATGTCTGCTGTAAAAAAGTTACATTATCACCCTATAAAATAGTTTTGGCAAACATGTCAGTAAGGTATTGCATATGTTTCATTGACTGTAAAAAGAAAGATGACATGACAGCTCCTCAAAACTGAAGTCAAAACATCTTGATTGCCCCCCTGGTGGCTGTAATTAGCACTTCAACTTTTCTGTCTGTCTTCCAGACAAATGAACTGAAAGTCCAACTTTTACTCTCCTTTTAGGTCTGTTTTATTCTCCATCATCTCATGAGAACAATATTGAACTTTACAACCAAATATTTTTAGATTACAGTAGGCTCTACGTTAGCTCAAAGTTAGCCTGTTGCGCTACTTTCATTGGACAGGAACTAGCTAGTTGCTAGCTTTTCATTTAGCGCTGAACAGTTAGCACACATTAGTTTAAACAGACTTTCTTGCTGAAAACTGCTTCATCTTTTACTAAGAAACAGGTCTGAAAGTAGTAAGACTGAAAAATAAATCAAACAAACTGCAAAACCATAAAAATTAGCTAAAAAAGGATAAAATTCTCTGAATAGCTGATGGAAACTGCTAAGTTGCGTGATTATTCTGCCAGGCTTGTGACTCCTTGTAAAGTACGTGTAACCATTTAGGTCATTGTTAATGAAAAAAAGATACATGAAGCATTAATGTTGATGAATAAGTACATTCATCTTGTGTCACACATTTTTTATTTGCAAGAAACTAAAATCGCACTTTTTGGTTTGTCTGTGTAAATGTATCGATTTTGTTTGCAACTTCAAAATCATTGAAGAGCCAAAAAAAAAAGGAGTCAGGGACAACAATCTGTTGCAATCCAGGACAATTTAATATATTACACTTTATATACAAAGGAAAACAGCAGAAGTTCTTAATTTAAATTATAGCTGATTTCAACGACTTATGCCGATGCCTTTAAATTGCTTGTTTTGTCTGGACGAAAGTCCAAAAAAACGACAAAAAGAACGATTTACCATGTTGACAGGAAAAATCCTCGTACTCGTATGGAGCCTGGGAGGGTGCTACTGAGGAAGAAAACCAAAACTAATACATCCACATAAATGACTTACGCAAGAGCACGAATCATTAAATCAAAGGAGCGAATTAGTAATATGAGAGGACGAATGAATAAATCCAGACTGCAAATGACTTTTTGATCTCCGCATCACCTCTGTGTGCCAGAAAAATTTATGTTTGAATTTTTTTTTTTTAGATGAATGACCCAAACGCATGGAACTGAAATGTTATTAGTATCTCATAATTTTCTGATCAATCAGCTTATTGATTAATCAAGTTAAGTGTCAGAGCAGTTTCACTGTCATCACACACTGATATGTCTTTGTTATAGTCCTTGACCTCAGTAATATTTAAGGACACTGTGTCATGTGAGGTAATGAGATTGTCCCAAAGCAAACTGTGCAATAACTGTGAGATCTACAGTGACTTAGCAGCCTCTTCTTCTCCTCCTCTTGTCTGCTTTGGCTTTACATTTTGTTTTTTAGTTTGTTTTTTTTTGTGCTTTGAATGTGAGCCAGACATGTGCTTCCCATGACAGAGAGGAGTTCCAGGACGCTGTAAATGAAATCCATCACAGGGACCATATTAACAAGCTTTCACACAGCTCTGCTCCAGGAGCTCTGCGACTCTGACCTTTGTTGCTGAGGCACACAGGCTCCACGCCAGGCGGCGAGCGCCGCCCTCTCAGCAGGGAAGACGTAACGGCACCGCTTCTCGGACAACATTAACCTCCTGCTGAGCCAACGGGAATTTTTTTTTTTTTTTTTGCTGCAGACCATCTATTTCCCATAGCGTAATTATGTGCTGACATCAGGCTGGTGACAGTAAATGAGTTCAGTGTACCAGGTGGGGGTAGAAAGACGGAGACAGGAAGACAAAAGAGCTACTGACCAGAAGAGGGAGCCTCGTGTTAAACGGCTTAATTATGACCCTAAAAAAAAAAATCATGGACCCATAAATCCAACCATTAACAACTCTCATTGCTGCCTAATTAGATTTGATATAAGGAGACACACTGTGCAGTTTGCACAGATCCCTGTTACCTTCATTTTACCCACAGGTTTTTATGTTCTCTGATGCAAACTGAAAGGTGTTAAACATAAAAACCCCCAAATCAGTCAGATGTTTATTGTGGAGTCGAGCCAAGATTACCAGGCACTTTTCACCTTTGCTCTGTAAATCCTGATGAACCCTGCACTCTAACCACATGGAGCAAGCTCCTGTTTCCAAATACATGCCTTTTTCTCTGCCTTACATCATTTAGGGCTTCAAGTAATAATTACTTGATCAGTGATTAATCTGTGTATTATTTAAGCCTATAAAATGGCAGGGAATAGTGATGCATGCTAATCACAAGATCCCAAAACCACAGACGTCATCCTCAAATTGCTTGTTTAGTAGCATAAAGAGGCTTTTCTTCTTGTGATTTAATTAAAAAACATAAAAATGCTAAAATTTCAGCAGCATTTTGTGAGCATTTTGTGTGTTATTTTCCCCTTTTCATACTTTTCATAGAATATGGGATTCTTCAGATTTATCCAAAACCGAACTGTCACTAATTAAAAAGTGATTAGTGATGGTCCAGAGATGATGAAGGAGAGAGAGAAATCAGGAAAGGCTGCAGAGTTCATTGCTTTTGTCTCCAAGGTCATTTATGAAAGAGTCTTCTTGATGGTTCTTCCTTCCAGTGTATCATTCATCATTCTGTTCTCCGTCACCATTCTGTTTGAATTAGCATAATTTGCCCACTCTGATTAAGGATAAATTGAATTCGTGAAAAGTCTGTCAATCACTCTTTGTTAAATAGACAATAGCCATAAACATTAACCAAGTTTTCTCTCCTCTGAGCTGATGTCAGGACCAACTTTTGGCTCAGGAACTTTGCTGGATTGTGTCCTCAGTCCAGTCAGAGCTTTGATTAAAGACATCCACTGAAACTGGATAGAAAATGACTTTGGATACATTCTCCTCATGCAGAAAAACTGATCATTCCATCAGACTTGCTTTATCAAGAACACACTTTCATGCATGTGCACCATTTTTTTTTTTTTTTTTTTTTTTTTTGTGTTTGTTGTGTAAGTGTTGTGGTGGAAAACGGGCCAAATTTGACTCATCACTCCGCCTTAATTCATTCCACATGCTCTTATTTCCCATTTCCTTCTAGAGGTTTGTGTAACAAACAGTGTCAGCCCGTGTCAAACAGTCCAAAGAATAATCTGAAGTGCGTCTCCTCTGCACTTGTTTTTATACCATTAAGGGATTTTGCATGTCAAAGAGTTTCATTGAAGCTGCCTGAGGGGATGTTTTTTTTCGTTGGAGAGAATTGCTATCAAAGTGACTTTGGAGTGTGTCCTTGTGTGGTTTTGCTGCGCCAGCCATCAGGCGAGGGTGACCGTGATCAGGAGGACTCTTTATTCAGGCGTTCATGTATGTGCGGCCTGTATTCCACATCTCAATGGGAACCTGTGCACATGTTGGGGGGCTGAGGGGGGGCACGGCCTCACCGAGAGCGCAGATGAAGGGGAACAGCATGCCGTTTGTGTCGGAAAAAGCAGAGATTGTTATGAATACATTATTTCACGGTTGCCTGTCGAGAAGAAAGTTGCGGTCGGTTGCAAGGAAAGCAGGCTCTGGGGTTTAATAAAGCCGAACAGTTGTTGGTTTGTTTTGTTGGTGGAAAAGAATGAGGGGGTGAAAGGGAAAGGGAAGGGTGTTGTGAAAGGACGTTATAAGATCTGCAAAGAACTGAGGAAGGTCATCAGTTCCCTGGGACCAGCAGCTCATAGGCTGTGGAGAACACATTAAGGTTGGGAAAGCAGGAATGATTCATGGTGAATTACCAAGAGAAAGTGTAAACTGACCCGGCAAGCATTGATTTAGTTTTTCCGGCTAGACGGCGAGATGTAGAGCCCAAAACAGGCCAAAATATGTTGGAAAAATGAATGAAATATGGTGATTGAACTGCTGTTTAAAACAACTGTTTTATCTGCTCCAGCGTTCTCACGAACACACGACCCTCCTCAATGAAGACAGTGAAGAGAAACTGATGAGCATGACTGAGAGGATGTCAGCTCTGTGTGAGAACTGGCAGAAAACGCCGCTTATCATAACAACCGTTTTGTACATTTGCAGTCTCAGGTCTTCCAGTTTTCCCCCTTTTTTTTTTTTTTGAATGATGAATACAGATTATCACCATCTGCTGGTGAGGAAAGTTATTTCCTATCATGCAGCTGCAGCATGCATGCTTTTGTCCGTCTTTTGTGGTGTGTTCGAGCGCAACTTTTTTAGCAAGGACACAGTCGATTCCACAGTCATCCCACATGAAAAAAACAGAAAATACTTGAGAACATTTTAAAACAGCGCATTGTGTGTTTGGTTTTTCCTTTTTTTTTTCTCATTTTGTGTTTCATCTTGTGACTCCTTGGGTTATCCCAATCCCCTCGACTGGAACTTCTGACCTAGATGTTTGAGATGTTAAGAGCCGTTTGACCTGCAAATCACTCAGTTCACGCTCGGTATGAAAATGCTATGCCGCCGCTAAGCTACAATCATGTATTACAGTTTCAAAAACAACAAAACAGTGGCCGTACAGATGAAGTACATAATAGATGTAGTTTTTTTCTTCTTAACAACACCGTTAGGTAAAGCAAAGTTTATGACTTTACCCAGTCTTAGGTGTGTTTCACCTTTCACTCTCCCACACGCGAACAAACACCCACAGTCACTTTTCCACGTACAAAGACATGCAATCCTCCAACGTAGCATTCACTTTATTGAGGCCATATAAACGGCACAAACTCTCCTTGTGTACACCGGAGCATAAAGGGACTTGATCGCGGCCAGAACTCTTACTTTATTAAGACCTCTGTTTACACTCTCCTTTATTGAACGTATAAATAAGGCTTTAGGTTCTGGTGCCACTTTTACCACTCCCCTAATGCTTCTGGTGGCTCTTATAACATTCAGGCTAACAAAAACCACTTACACACTCCACACACACACCGCAGCCCCACCGCGCTCCAACTTTACCAAATGTTTCTCCCAAAGCACGTGGAAATAAAATGACCCAGCAGACTATTTCCACTAATATAAAGTCATTTATAAGCAGGGAATTAAACCTCACAGCACTCCGCATTAACAGAATGGTTATTCACTCGCGTGCTTTGAAGTCAGGCAACCGAATGCTGTGCAGTTTTGAACTGGCGTTTCAAAGCCGATGCCGCAGAAAAAAAAAGGCGATGGCCGTTCCATCTGTGTGTGAGCGTGCACGCCTCATAAATGGGCTGAACTGCAAATGTGGACCCGACCTTTATCAGTCCAAACTTCCCTCTGTTTTTTTTTTTACCCCTCTCATCTGTTATGTTTACCCAGCCATACTTTTCACCGAGGTTGTCATGCGCTCCCTTACTCAGCATGCCCACCTCCCCCAGACGATAGTGGTTTTCTAGGACTAATGAGGGTGGGATGCTTCTCCCGCTTTTTGAGTGTGTATATGTGTGTGTGTATGTGTGTGTGTGATGCCGCCCCGTCCTTGCCGGAGCCTGTTTCTCATCATCAGGCTCGAAGCTGGCTGAAGACTGCTGAGCTGGTCACCTCCGGCTCTCCGCTATCAGCTGGAGCGGCTCTGTGATGAACTCCAGAATGGTGGTTTCCTCAGAGGAGAACCAGAACAAAGCTCAGCTGGGGAGCACTCTGCCTGACCTGTGTTATTAATGCCGGATAATAAGCAGACTCAGCACTTTCAGCTGGGTGAGTCATGCGTACAGAGACAGAAGGGATGTGAACCTCGAAGGAAAAGCCTTGAATCTGCTGGTAATAATAATAATAATCTTTGATGAGCGCGTCCCGGGGAGTGTGTTTTGTGTTTATACGTGTTTGAAATGGCATTTCAGATTAAAGCGTAACAGAGTTTCCAAACATACATAAATAATGCTCAGACCACACGCAAAATAACTTTTTTTTTTTTCACGAATCCACTGACATCATCCCTCAGACCGAATCTGTTTCCCTGCTGTTCGGAATCAATGGAGCGTCAGTGGGGGAAAAACAGGAAAAACAAGCAAACATTTGATTTAGGATGTTTGCACTGAAACAAATGGTTCTAAAACCCCCTGCTGTTTTTAGTAAGAGACCCGAGCTCTGAAACGGCTTCCCCGCTGCGGGGAGCTGATTACTTCAGGAACCCTGTTAGCGATGTCCTCCAGTGGCTCGCTATTGCATCCTCACTCTCTGCGAGCTCATGATATACTCTTTAGAGCGATTGCAGCTTCTGTCTCGCTTATAAGTGGCACGTTTGTTTGGGTGTAGTGGTTGTTGTTTTTTTTATTTTTTTGCCGGTACGCTTCGGGGACGTCAGTATTGGATTTGAGAAAGGATATATTCTTAAACGACTGGCAGCACAGACGCAGCTCCCAGAGAATTGCAGCTCGGTTAAACACCCTGTTAGAACAGAGAGAGAGAGAGCAGATAAAAGCATGCTGGGAACAATGCCCCAAAGCTACGTCTAATCCCTGCACTGCATCCTGGACACTGGCCCCTGTGTTAGGAGTTATCACAGCAACCCCAGCTCCTCTTCGCTCAAAAAACTCCTGAAGAACTGTGGAGATTTATGCAGCTTGAGCAGCAGAGAGGAGGGAGTAACGGTTTTCGCCACAGGCTAACAAGTCTCATGGCTGGATGTGTGAGAGCTCTGATCACTGCTGTTGTATTTACGTCTTAATGGCAGAGGAGTCGAACCTCATTCAGCCGAGGTGAACACATGTTCAGGAAGAACAAATATGGCAGTTTTTCAGCTCAGATAATTAAAAACAAAAGCATCCAGAAAGCATTTATTTGTGTGCTGTGACATAGAGAAACCATAAAAGACAAAATATTTTTATACTGTTAATATTTTATTTAATAGACACATTGTATTACAAGGCAGCTGCACTGTCAGGTTGCATCCTGATGTTCTTAATGAACACCAGGCTTGGGCCTTTAATTGCAGGAAGTGATTCATTATCATTGTTTTGTGTAGAAAGTCAGTTCAGAAAATGTTCCCATTGTTTGTGTCGACAAAGATGGACGCAGTCTGGTTTTACAGATGCTGAAAGGATTTTGGAATAAAGAGGAAGAAGAACTTTGAAGTTTGCTGTCTGTTCTCACATGGTGTCTCTGATTTCTCTTGCAGAGGATCTCTTCAGCACGGCTGCTCAGCACCGACCAACAGTGAAGCAGAAACACTATGGGACCACAGTACCTCTTCAGCTTGTTGGACAAGACTGGAAACCATTCAGCCAGCTCAGACCCCAGGTGGAGAAAGTTGTTGATTAAGTTATCTTAATATTGCTGAGCATATTGTCATTAAACTTGGTATTAACTTCCAGTGAAAATAAGGACCCAAATGCAGACTAACCTAAGCAACTAACAAAAAGTGAGCTTTATTGAAACTAATAGTTCCAAAAACCCCAAAATGAAAAGTTTCACTACATACAAAAATCAAAAATGACTAAAAAACCAAATACTACAAATTAAGATGGCTCATGGAGCACAGGAACAATGACTGGACGAGGGGATGATAAAAACACAGGGGAGCACCAACAGACGGTCCGACAAGGACAAAGCAGAAACAAAGTGACTATATATGCATGAGGATAATGAGACACAGGTGGGACAATCAACACAGGTGAAACACATCAGAGCAGGTAATCACAAAAGGAGGGAAACTTGACAGGACGTGGGTAGTCGAGACACAGAGCAGGGTTTGCCAAAATAAAACAGGAAACACAAGGAAACAAGGATACAAATACAAAAACCGAGGACACTTTACACTCAACTTAAGAACTAACTGAACTAAGATTACTCAGTGATGGATCATGACGGATATAACTTACCTTTTCCTCTTTGGTCTAGTTCATGAAGTCAAAATTGACTCTCATTTTATTTGCTGCAGCAACACAATAAGGTCCAATTTCCACTTGTGCATTAGAAACATAAAGCTGGACGGGATTTTAAACCAGAGCAGTTATCACAGCTTTTTTAGCGTTCATCATGATGATCATGATACATTAGAAATATAAGAAATACCATCTTTATGTGACGAAATAATGTAGCAGCAACATGTGTTGCATTTGTATAATTGGTGAAAGCAGCACTTTGCTCACTGACCTCAGTGACCTCTTGGTTTCTTGGGAAGCAGTCTGTATGGATTTACAGGGAATTTGACTTTTGGCCTTAATTTTGGAAAAAATTCAGATCTTTTAAAATCAAGTTTTACTCTTAAAGTTGTTGCACAAACATTCAAAATCAGATAAAAGCTTGATTAAATTGATTTTAGGATTGGCTTAACATTTATGTCTTGAATTTAGTACTGACTATATCTAATCTAAGTGAAGTCAAAGCAACATATTGTTGATTGTGAATAAATGCTGAGTAAGTCTAATATTAGATGGCTTTCTTATCGCTCAGCTCCAGTTTTTTACATTGATCTATTCATGCCTTCAATTAACTGAGATTTCTTATAAATTTAATGAGAAAACATCGTTTGTTTGAATTAAGTGTAAATGAAACCACATGTTGCATCTTATTCTTGATTGGATGAATCCTGCTAACGTATCAGGACCAAGAATCAGCCAGCACATACAGTCAGTAAGAGACAGACAGACAGTAATTGTCTCTTTGTGTTCACTTCAGTGCATTTCAAGCAAAGACAGCTGTACAATATCTGCATCTTAAAAAG